>CAUYTI010074221.1:0-29096 GCA_963575145.1 Galago senegalensis
GAAAATGACATGAAGGCTGTGTTGACCAGTTTGATGGAAGTAGTTCAGAATGCATGTGAAAACCCCACACTGTACCCCAGAAGTGCATTAATGTACATAGTTAACATTCAATTAAAAAATAAATTAAAAAAAAAAAAGAGAAAAAAAAATTTTCTCATAAAACCATTCAAAATATTAAAAACACTTTTTAAGATAAAAATATTTTATATCTGTTTTTATAACTGCTTCATCTCTTTTTTTGCTTAAACCTTTTAAGATAGAGATAGGACGTTTTATTCCTAAATGCTTCTATTTGCAATTCTAGTTTTTCTTAAATAACAGGTGCACAGGTGCAGTTGCTATATACTTTGTAATAGGGAAGAGGCAATATAGAGTATGATATCTAAGGGACTGTACCCTGGAGTGCTAGCTGGATACGAATCCCAGCTACCCCAGTTTTTATCTGAGTGATACTGGCAAAGTCAGTATCTCTTCATCTGTTCATCTCTTTTTTTTTTTACGTTTTGGGGTCTATAAAAGGGCCATGACAGCGTTACCAACCTCAGCACCTTACTGTGAAGATTAAATTTGTTAGCACATGTAGAAAATTTAGAATATTTCCAGACTCATAGTGGGCAGTCTAGGAATGTTAATGTAATTTAAAAATATATTATTAATATTATAATAAATTTAAGATTGTTTTGAAGTGATTTTAGTATCAAATCAAGCATATTTTTGTATCCCAATGGGATCACAATAATAAATGAATTGAGATATTTTTCATTTTATTATTTTGAATTTAACTCTCACATTTGTGTGAAAAACTTCAGATATGTTCAAAATCAAAATCATAGTTGAATCTTCAAAAAACTTTTTAAAAAATTTCAAATTTGAAACCAAAATTGTATTTCAAAAGAAAATGAAAAATGTTGGCTAATAACAGTTATCTATGAAAATCTAGATTTAATTCCCTTTAGTTCTGAAATTTATTTAAGTTCTTACTTTAGGTTTCTAGAGACATCTGACCAAATGAGTCCTTCAATTCCCTGAAGATTAGCAAAGCACACTCCCTAGAAGCCTTGAGTTGTGCCAGCAAGCTGCATTATTCTCTAGGTTCCCAAAGTAAGTCAAGGAAAGCAGATCATTAGAAACTCTTATTAACCTAATTACGAGATCCATGCTTCTGACTAAAATCCAAGTGAAATAAGTTTAACCCAGAATTCCTGTGTCATTAAATAGAGTTGATGTATTTGCTACATTTTATTTTATTGATCACATTAAAAATTTGTCCTGTCTGGGACAGTTGGCTAGTTGGCTGAATTCCCTTGCATATTTATGTTGCTATTTATTTTCCTCTCAGTGGAGTCTTGTCTACATAAAAATTAATTTGAACATAATGTCCTACCTAAATGTCTTTTTAAAAGCCTAATCTTTCATGCTTTTATTTTATTTTGGAGAAATAAATAAACCTGTTTCTAGAATGAGCTAGTTAGGGATCTACATCACGTGTGATCATCATCACATCAAGCAGTGATGAAATCCATTCTAATTATTAAAGAATAAAAATCTAAGTTTCTTGTCTAACATTAAAAAAGAACTATCTTATAGTAGTCAGGCTTTATTTCAGCCTCTGATGATGTTTATTATCTACTCAAGGATCCCTTGAATAAAGGAATAAAGATACAGTATTAATTGCTTTATACTCAAAATTACTTTGAGAATAAAGATAGAATATTAATTGCTTTATACTCAAAATTACTTTTTTTTTCTGTGCATCTTAATTAAATGGTTTAAATATTTTGGATGCAGTGTTTTTGGACTGAGTTATAAGATAGCTAGCATATGTTATATATATTTATATATAGATATATTTCCTATACTAGATAGTGGCATAAAAAGCATTTAAAGCATATACCTAGACAGTACATATACCTATCTAAATTAGGTAGTAAATACATTTACTGCATATACTGCATGCTACTATTATTGTACTCCTATGGATACAGTTTAAAATTTAAAAGAATAAGTTGTGGCATACCCTATTTATTTATAGACAGAGTTTCTTTGCCCAGATTGGAGTGCAGTGGCACCATCATAGCTCACTATAACCTCAAACTCTTGAACTCTATTATTTAAATGTTTTTCAGGTAAAGCAAGTAAAAATACAGTGAGCTAAGTTGCTTGTCCAGTGTCCCACATTTTGTATTTGATAGGGTTTGGAACTCAGTGTAATGCCTGGTCCACAGCTGGCACAGTAAGCCCTATATTGTGTTGCCCTGCCTGTGCTGTGGGCACTTTTGGGGACAGAAGGCCCCATGAAAGAACTGTTAAAAATTAAGACTTGAAATTAAAAATGTTGGAGATGATTTTGATTTAAGATTTTTTTAAATTAATTAATTAATTAATTAATTTATTTTTCCTGAGTTTTTGGCCAGGGCTGAGTTTGAACTCGCCACCTCTAGCCTATGGGGCCAGCGCTCTACTCCTTTGAGCCACAGACACCACCCAATTTAAGATTTTAATTTATATTGACTATCTATTATTCTATCCATATTTAATTTTGATGCATTTAGCTTGTTTTTATCCTACCAGCTTTATCATTGACATTTGCTAGGTTACAGTGACCTTGCAGTAGGTAAAATGAAATCTGTGTAATTAAAAAGCTGTTAGACTTCAAATCCTAAATTTCCACCCAACTAATCCACTATTCCCAGTGATGTTTACCATCAACATCTTAAAATTAATGCATGCCTCCCTGTATGGAATATAGCCATCTTACCATTTATTGGGGGTTAAAATCCAGTCGAATCAATATAAAAATGTAGAGTAGATTCAGTTTCTGTTAAGAATTCTGCCTTATGTTTTTTGGGGGGTTACTTTATAAACTTTCCCTAGGATTTCTTGGTATAATTTTAATGCTTTATGCACTGGGGGACATGCTCCTTTTGCAAAGATAGTTTAAACATTGATTCTCAGTCTTTCTGGATTAGTGGCATTTACAGTGGGATCTCGGAGTCCTAGAGTTCGAGCTCTTTGATTCTGTCTTCCTTGCAGGGTGTTAGTCAGTCTTTGCCTTAGCTTTCCCCTGGATGTAACTGACTTTCCTACGTTGCAAGGTAGTTTTATGTTGCCTAAAACAACTTCTTCTCCCTGACAATATTATGAAAAGTGTATTTGTCTATCATAATACAAAAAAAAAATCTTTTTTTAATGTCTCGGAAGTAAAACGGCCTCATTGCATTATTTTCCTTTCATAATATAATACATAATACTACATAGTTTCCATAGGATCTGGTATATTGACCTTTCAGACTTGGAAATCATAAAGTGCTTTTCATAATCTTTTGGTGGAAGAGAAATACCTGATCACCCTCTTCCCGAAATGTAGGGAAGATATAAGGTATAGATGTGGATTTATAGCATGGTGCTAAATATCCTCTTATGGCTATTTGAACTATCCCCTACACTTCTTTTCCATCACACCCCCCTGTGTTGTAATAATAATGGCTCTCCTTGCTCTGTGCCTGGTCCTGCTATAGGCAATGCCCAGGCACTGATTCATCATGCAAACTGAAAGAACATCAGTTTTATTTCAAGGATGTTCTCATGTCCTGTATCTCAACTTTTTACCACTATAATCCTCATCAACGATCTTAATATTTCTTTTGTAGAATGTCTATTTTTTGCCTTTTAAATTTAATAAACAAGTTATTGCAATGAGCACTATTCCCTTTTATTTAATTTGGTTAAGATGTATGTGTTTCATATCCATACTTATCTTTGACTGTCATTTGGAAAATGCCAACTTTTTGCATTAATAGCCACTATTTAACATTTTTAAAATTGTTGTCTTTCTTTGTGTTATTGCACAATTTGAGCTGTTTCCTTTTCCTCCTTTTTCCCAAAGTCTGCCTATCTTTTATATACTATAATTCTTAATAGAAGAAGTACCTGAAGGCTTAACAGTGAAACTGTTCTCAAGGAACTAGAATTATTTCTTTGATTTTACTTTGGCTACTGATGTAATAAATTTACTTTTCATTTAAGTTACATATAAATGATGTAAAATTGTTTTTTAAAGTATCCTAAATGCATTGTTTCTAGAGAATTAATGCTATAATTTTTCCACAGGGTAAATCTAAAACATTTAATAGCATTTTAATTATCTGAAGAACTGGAAAAATATTCTGAATTCATAAACATATAGTTTCTTTTTCATAAAACATAATTAGCTAAGATTAAGCTCAGAAGTTTTCTGTCAAAATAATACAGCTGTTTATTACAAATTTCAAATTTTCAAATTTTATTTTTTATTGTTGTGAATCAGTAAAGCAAAAGTGCACATATGTAAGTCCTTAGTGTACATTTATTGTCTCATCAAACTCACTTTTTCCTTCTAAATTTGTTTATCCATTGAGAACTTCTCTAAGTCAGAGAACAACTGAAATCAGAAGTCCCAATCCTGTTTGCATTACCATTGTACTGGATGCGTCATTTAATGTTCAGCCTGCCTCCCATCTTGACTAGAAAGACTGACTCAGGAGGGCTCCACATCTACTCTGTAGTCATTCTTTGGGCTTGGTCAGCTGCACCTCCTTTGATTAGTCTCCGTTTCTAATTGATCCGAGTGAGTAACCAAAAATGAGGCTTACCTCTATAGGAGCTAGACTGGTAACTACTGTAATTAGTGGAGCTAAAACAGGGTGCTTACATTTCAATAGGAAACTAGTGTCTACAGAAGCAACTTTACTTTTTAATTCATATTGTTGATGCTAACCTGCCCGTATGTCAGAGTATTCAGACTTGGTGTCTATGTGAAAGTCTAATATAATCATATTCTATCTGTGGTAATTATTTCTATTGGACTATCATGTCATGCTCAATGGTATCCAGGCATCCTCAAACTATAGCCCGTGGGCCACATGCGGCCCACCTAGGACATTTATCTGGCCCGCGGGTGTTTTTGCTGCCTCTGCCTGTCCTGCTTAGCAGCCAACTTGTCCCAGGGCCGGCAGTCCAGCCCTCCAGTGATCTGAGAGACAGTGAACTGGCCCCCTGTTTAAAAAGGTGGGGACCACGGCATAGTCTGTGTCCTGAATTTTATTTAATATTGATAACATAATTGAGACTTAAAAATTCTAAAATTAATAGTATCTATATTATAAAAGTTGCAAAGCCCTCCTGCAAGCAACATCCATGAGATAGATGTATAAACATTAAATGTTTGGAGGTGAAAATTTAAAAATGTGCACACATATTGGAGAATTGTATACAAGCCTAAGCCTCTGGTTATTGAAGAATTTGGTTCATTACACAAAAGCTCATTGATTTAATGCCATTACTCATGAGAAAAATACAAATTTTTGTGCTTCTATAGGAAGTCTTATTGAACCAATTTTACTCCCTTTCAACTAGTTTTTTCACAATTTTGTGGGCCATAAAAATCATAGAGGATGGGGGACATAAACAAGGTATCATTGAGCCGAGTTTATCAATGATCATGTTCAATAGGAATTATGCAAATTAATAAGCTACTTTTCATGTAATTTAGGTAAAATATATAGACTTTAAGTTTTGGACATTTTGCTATAAGTAGAAATATTTTTAGGACAACAATATACTATCAAAATCAATGCTTTAGTATAAATGTCAATTCTAAGTGTGTTTAGTTTGAGATAATTAAATGAAATATGCAAGTATCTGTTTTAGAATTATATAACTTTCCAAATTAAATTGCTAATATGTGCTGTTTGTAAAATTGAATGAACTCCCTTCCCAATATTATTCTGTACCACTGTTTTGGAGTGATTTATTATTTCATAACTAAATTATTGAGAAGAGTTTTAGAATCATGCATTTTATATTTCACTTATGTTTTCCTAAATGAATTGGGATGTATATTTTAGAATATCCTTGCTCAGTTTCTTTATACACATTTATATGTGGTAGTCTGTAGGCTTTGGAAGAGAGATTTTGAAAAAAAAATGTTGGAAAGAGATATGTTATTTTTTCTTGTTATGTGGCCCAGAAAACAAGGAAATCTTAATTTCATTGGGAGAATATAAGATGTTTAATTAATACACTGGACAATATGAGTTAATAACATTTTAAAACAAATATGGTAGGAGGAAAGAGTTGAAACAACTGTATTTTGACAAGATAAATAAGGTTCAATATAAACAAGGTTCAATATTAAAAAAAATGTTATAGATATATTATGGATAAATGAATGAAAATCTTAGTTTCCTTGCCAGGGAAGGGCAACCAGATAATTTAGTTTCGAAACCATAGTTCTAATAACTGGAAATTTAATCTTCAATTTTAAACTTCTGTGGGATTTTCTTGAATCATTATTGATTGGATTTTAGTTCTTACCTCAGGAGACAAATTGGTTGAAGTTGGGATTTAATTGAATTGAGAGTTACAATGGATCTGCTTCTTTCCTACTGTGCTTTCTATTTTCAAACAAAATTTAGCTGGGTGTGGTGACTGGCCTCTATAGTGCTGGCTACTCCAGAAACTTAGGCAGGAGAGTTTCATGAGCCCAGGGGTTCAAGATTGCAGTGAGCTGTGATCAGGCTACTGAACTCCAACCCGGGTAACACAGTAAAAATACATACACACACACATACTTGCATGCATGCATAAGTAATTAAATAAATGAAATAATAAAACAATAAAGACAAAAATGTAAGAAACCAAAAGATTGATACACCTAAAAAACATGCAAAAATCAAGAGACCATAACATAAAATAGCCGTTGCTATATCATAGCTCTCATGTGTACCGTTGTCAAACCAAGAATTACCTTCAACGGCCCAGGATAAACTTACATGAACTGTGATTTTATTTCAAGTGAATGATTTTAATTTAGTTGTATTTAAAGGCACTTACCTTGTTCTTTATTTCATTTTATTATTATTTTTTAAATTTCAAATTATTAAGGGGATACAAATGTTTTTGTTACATGGATATCGTTTGTAATGCTTGAGTCATATCCTGTTCTTTAAATGTACATGTTAAGAAGTATTGTACGTGAAGAACCTCTGGTTTCCCCAGGATGATCCGAATCACCTCAGTGTTGAGGAGATTGGAGGGGGCAGGGTTGAAGAGAGGCTGGTTAACTGGTACAAGCATACAGTTGGATAGAAGAAATAGGTTCCCATGTTCAATCACAGAGTAGGGTGAGTAAAGTTACCAACAATTTACTTGTATATTTGAAATCAGCTAGAAGAGAGGACTTGGAATCTTCCCAAGGATGGAGAGGTAATGAATACTTGAGGTTATACCCTGCATCATCCTGACTGGATCTTAAACATTCTAGGAAACAAAATCTCACACCTACCCCATACATGCATACAAATATTATGTATCAGTACAAAATTGAGGAAATCAGGAGAATAGTTAATTATAACATGAATAATATCATGAGGATACAATGTGAATGGTAATACCTGAATGGAAATTTATGTGTCCAATGCCATCATGGTACCATATTTAAAAATATTCTGGTTGATATATTTTTCAAATATGCTTTTGACAATTGAAGAAGGAAAGGGGACAATATCTGTTGGCATACCTTTTGGTAATTTGTTTATTATATCTCTCATTTTCTATGTAGCCTGAAAAAAATGACAGTGAGTCAGGCAGCCAGCGGATAAAACCTGTGTTTATCGAGGATGCTAATTTTGGACGACAAATATCTTACCAGCATGCAGCAGTCCACATCCCAACTGACATCTACGAAGGCTGTAAGTAAAAGATGTTAACAGCTGTTGAAATACCCTGCTCTTACCTACCCTATGTGTCCCATTTTGGGGTGGGAAGAAAAGAGCAAGAAAAAAGATACTTGCATTTGCACATCACTTAAAAGTCTATGGTAAACTCTGATTAATGTAAAAGAACAAATCTCTTTTTCCTGAATAGTTTATGGTCCCACTACATGAATATTTCTAGGAGAGTCTACATCCATGGAGACGTCCTTTTAATTTACTATTTAGTAAATAATTCTGCCTTCCGAATTTATAAGAATAACTTGCAAAACTTGGAACTATGTAGCTGTAGTATACACACAGTCGTGCAGAGCGCTCTGAGACAAATAGACAATCTGGGAAAGGCAGAGGGTTGTGTATTTTAGACTTTCTCAATTCTTATCACTTCCATCAGGTCAGGCATTTTTTTTCTCTCTCTACCTTGCCCTAGGATATAGGTGAATGGTGGTACCTTTCTCCCAATATATTGTGGACTCCAGAAGGAACTGGGAATCATACTCATGTTTTTTACTTTGAACATTAAGGACTGATTTTTCAATAAATATTTTTGATATTTGCAATCACATTTGTAACCTTTATAGCTCTTCAATGGTAAAGGATATAGTTGATCTCATTTAAAAATATTATATCTTTTATCTTTCAAATTTTCTATCACCTGTTGTTTGGTAGACATGTCAGCAAAATAATAATATTATTCTGTGCCTTTCTACTGAAGTCTCATTGGAAGAAATAAACTGACTTGATATGGAGGTTTTGAGTCAAAATATTCTTCATCAGTTCTCTCTATAATGTGGTCTTGTTTTTTAACTTGAACTACTATGTTGAAGAAACTTGAGGCAAATAGGGTATTATTAATTTGCTAGAAACCTTTTATGATTGTGTGGTTTTTTTTTTTTTTTGATATTTGGGAAGTTTGTTACTTATTCCTGAAATTCATTAATTTATAAATGTCAACAAGATTATTCTAAGTCCATGATTTTTTTTCCCTAAATGGCTTTTATATGTGGAACATTTTAATTACTGTGTGTGTATATAAATATTATATATATATGTATATAAATTTTTTTTTACATGGTAGACTTATATGTAAAAGAAAATTAACCAAAAACACTGTGACTGAAATATATATAGTATGACCAGAAGCATGGTTGCTCATCTCATCCCCTTCAATTTTTTAAGATGACTTTTGTCTGGTATTGGTCATCAAGGCGGATTTCACGTCTGGGTGTGGTTTATTGTTTGATTATTTGGGAGCCAGTATTGTCCATAGATAGTAGTGAGATACTTTATGAGAATCTTCATTTTTTTATTCTTTTGATCTCTTTATTTTTTTTACTTCATCGAAATCACATTGATAATTAAAATCTTTATCTGTTTCTTGCTAAAACAGATGTAAAATCTGACACATATGTTGAAGCATCATTTTTTGAGGATATTATTTTTCACATAGTGTAGGTATGTTTTTTCAGCATGCTACAAAAAGTTTTAGCTTTGTATACATAATTTTTTCCTTTTTAATATAATAAACTATTTGTAAATATCTGTAGAGGATAACTTTAATAGTTTAATAATAAACTATTTGTAAAGATCTGTAGAGGATACTTTGAGAATCAGTAAGAAAATATTTAAATATATGTTCTAGAAGTCATAAGGCACTTTTTGGAACACGTTGTAGCTTTTTAAAAAAGGGAAAGAAGCTCCGTCTTTGGATTATTTACTTAGTCTCATTTTTCTTAATATCAGCAACTCCTTCCTCAGTGAAATCTCATCAGTGAGACACTAACCTTGTCTGGCCTGGAGTCCTTTAAAATTCATGCCCAGTATTATAAACTGCATGAGTAAATAACAGGAGTAAAATCAGAAATGTCCACAAGATATGAAAATTTTAATTATTACCTGTATTTCTCCTGCAGTTCATTGGAACATATCAGATTTAGAGGATCTTTCGAGGCTTCTGAGTTTAATGAATATGAAAGTGCACTTTAATTGAAGGCTTAACTGAAGGAAACAGCCTCTTTCATTTAAAGACAGTTGTGTAACTATTTTCTCAGAAGAAACCTCATGTTCTAATTTCACAAAGGCGATTACTTTTTAAAGTCCTTCAATTGAAATGTGATTATTTTTGCTCAATGACTTATTTAAAGTTTTACATTTAATTAGAGCCCCATTGAAAATTTCCACTCTTGAGAATTTCACGGGTTGCTATTTTTGTTGTATAGTTCTTTCAAATAGAAGTTCATGTTGATATTTGTTTATGTAATTATTATAGTTCTAAAAGAATATACATGAATAGGGGAAATGATAGGAAAAAAACTTTCAGGTATCATCAGATTTTTTCCCCCTATACATACTCTGTAATGTAAGTGAGGCAGTTATTATTATTTCCAATTTAAAAATAAAACCGAATATATTTTTTTCACAAAGATGTCTTCATCTTGATAGAAGAAAATAGGAAAATTCTCAGAAGTTGTATGTTTTAAAGTCTCATAGGTTTTACTCAATGTACTTTTTGTTATACGTTGCAGTACTACTAATGATTGATAGTGCTTTGGCGATTTATCTTGATGTTCGTTTGTCTTGATTTAAAAGATGTAGCTACTGTACCTTATATGATGTCAGTGTAAAAATTACACAGGGAAATGCTCACAATTTTCTGCATAGCCCTTCATAATCTGCTATAAATTTTAATACGTACTGGTTTCTAAGATCCTATAAGGGTACATGTGAATCTCTCTAAATGTAGAATATAAATGTCTTAATACAATAACTAAGAAAAGGACATGAAGGCTATGTTAACCAGTTGGATGAAAGTATTTCAAATTGTATACAGAAACAGTACACTGTGCCCCATGATAGTATTAATGTACACTGCTATGATTTAATAAAAAATAAAAATAAATATGTCCACCATTTAATCAAAGAGTACTAACTACTAGTTTATACTTAACTGTTGTAAACAATTCATTTTATTACTGCAAAAAGTAGCAAGGTGGATAATTCCTATAATAACCTTTACAGAGTAAAAAAGTTAATATTCAAATTGATTGGCATACTCCATGCATATCAGGACGTCTGGCTCCACACCTCCGATAGTTTTAAAAGTCAGAGGAAAGCTGTTCTTTCTTAAGATATTTGTGCTCTGGGGCAAAATGTTTGATTCAGAAGGAATGTGTGTGCTCCAAAGCGTACTCATATTTTTTCAGAAAATTTTGGTCCCAGTGAAAAGAAGGATTTCTGCAGAATGATACAGTTTATAGTCCTGCTTTACCAAAGACATTTTCTAAGAGGGGAAACTTATCATCATGAGGACAGGACATTCACTTTGCTGTATAATCTTATCCTTAGAATTGCTCACAGGATAACTGAAGTTAAGACATATCAATACCACAATATAGAGTTTAAAAGGAGAGAATTAATATTTTGAAAAACAAAAACATGATAAGAAAAAAAGAATGTGCATAACTATAGTTTATACTAATATTTTTTGTTAATGTTTTGAAAACCTACTTTGGTTATAAATTAAACAAGTTGCATCCTAACTAATCAACCCTACTCATGTTAATCATTATAGGTAACATCAAATAACCACATAATTTCCAGGGCATGAGTTTCCTTCAAATCATCTGTTATCTAAAAACTAATAATTTTACTCTTTAATTTCAGTCCTCCTGTGAGTATATAATAATTTTAAACTATATTTAGCATATTGTTGTTTAACAAATATCTTGAATTATCTTTGTGCTATTTTGATAAAAGGTGTCAAAAATCAAAATGAACAAAGCATTGCTATTATTATAAAACCAACATAATATGTGTTGTATAAATATAATATTTATATGTGTTCAGAAAAATTTCACTTTTATAATGTAGTAGCTGTATAGTCTGTTATAAGATGTTAATAACTTTTATAGGAATAGAAATCTAGGAAGGTGCATGGTTAGATGGAAGAGAAAATATTAGGTTTTTTAGACATATTGCCATTTAATTACCTCAGAAGCCGCCCATAATCAGGTAAAATTTTATTAATTTTAAAAGATTCCCTTCAAATGTATTTGTAGATTTATAAATACGTATCACAGGAGTGAAAAACATTAATGTTTTACCCATTTTGCCTTTTGTACACTATTCCGTCCTTCATTAGGGAAATACTTATTGAATACCTGCTGTGTGCCAGGTCCTTTTTTGGATAATGGGACATAGCACTGAACAAAGGGACAAGAACCCCCTTCAGTCCTAGAGGTTGCATCCTAGTTGAGGGGAGTAGAGCATAAATAAATGAATGATTTAAATGATTACAGATACGATAGTATCATAAATTCATTAGATAAAAATAAAATAGGGAAGTGATGACAGATGCTCCTGGCTTAGAAGAGTTGATATTTTCAAATAGGTAGACATGTCCATGGTACACCTCCTGAGGGTGCACCTCAACTGCAACGCAGACTTTACCCAATCAATGCAAACAATGTAACCTAATTGTATGTACCCTATATTCACCTGAAATTAAAAAAAAAGAACTATATAAAATAAAAATAAACAGGCAGACAGGAAGACCTTATGTGTGTAGATAGTAAGTGTGAGAGCCATATAACCGCTGGGTAAGGAGGTTGTGAGTGTGAGAGCCACACCACCACTGGGTAAGGAGGTTGTGAGTGTGAGAGCCATAAAACCACTGGGGTAAGGAGGTTGTGGGCAGTAGCAAAAGGAAGCCCAGAGATCTAGGAGGAGGAGCAAGCTGGGCTCATAATCCGCGGAGACACCAGTGTAACCAGAGCAAGTGGACAAGGCACAGGGGAGCAGGCATAGACACAGAGGTTGTGTCATGCACAGCTTTGCAAAGACTTTTTTACTTTGAGATTGTGTTAGCTCATTCTGCTGTAACAAAATATCATAGAATGGGTGGCTCAATTAAGAGATATTCATTTCTTATAGTTCTGGAGGGTAGGAAGTCTAAGGCCAAGGTGAAGGCAGACTGGACCTCAGGGCGGGCTCTCCTTGGCAAGCCTAGGCACCTTCTCATTGTGTTGTCACATGACCTCCTCCTGTGCAGCTGCAGACAGACCTCCATTCTCTCTTCCTCTTCTTTATAAGGACACTAATCCCATTGCATGGGCTCCACCCTCATGGCCTTCTCTTAACTGAATTATCTTCCCCAAACTACATCTCCTGATAACATTGCTCTGGTGGTGAGGGCTTCAACATGTGAATTTTGGGAGGGAATTTAGTCTATAACTTAGATAGAAACCTCCCAGATATTTTCTAGAAAATGTATTATATGGTCTTTTTCATCTCCATGAAGAAAATGGATGCTTTGTTGAGCACGATGTATGGATATAAAGGGCAAGAATAGAGCCGGATGGTGGAGGTTTAAACCAAGGTTATGGCCTTTTGTTGGAACCTAAGAAGGTATTTCCATCAAAATTATGTAATCCTAGTACCTAGTGTATGTTTGAAAGTTGCGTTCTTCCTTCTGATATTAAATTATCAAAAGTTTTCTATGACAAAGATATTCTGGCCAAGTAACCTAATTATCTCAAAATAGTGACACAAATGTCATCCTTATAGGTATATGTTATAAAAGCACTTTAAGAAGCTAATGAGCTACGGTCAAATTAGTAGGTATTTAAAAAGTATTGAATTAAACGAAAGTGCAGTTTAGTGGACTATTAAGACTTTCTCTGGATGTCTTTCTCCATAACTTTTAAATATTCTCTTCTGGTTCATAAATTCTCTACAAGTTACAAGCCAGTCTCACTCGGAATAATGATGAAAAATCTAGAAGAAAGCATTTGTGATGTGACCCAAGTGGGACTGAAAAAAAGACATGACAACATACCTGACCAGTGTATTAGACGGCTAATAATAATGCTATCTTCTATGTCAGTTAATACACGTAAAGCATCCAATAAAGTCTTGCAATAATTTTTAACTTAAAATCTGAGCAAAAGTCGTCCTCTTAGTGCAGCTGTCAACCAGTCAGTTTTATCATAAAATCATGACCAAAATTATCACTCCCTGCAGAAACTCTTGGCCCAATCTCCATAAACTGTTGACTGGGAAACTATAGCAGGCATCATTCATAGTAATATATTATTAGTACTTTTAAATCAAGAACAAAACAAGGATGTCTACTCCGCTGGCTACTCTATAACGTGAGAGCAGAGTGGAGACTATAACGTCAGGAAGACAAGCCACCAATACTGGGAATGAAGAGTCAAATCTATATATCTAAAAAGCCCGAAGAAAAAAACTGGAAAACTTTTGAGGAATGAAGTTACTTTACTAAGGAGGCTCTATAGGAGATTGATGTGATTTATTTGTTACATATTAGAAATAAACAACTACAAAATATAATAGAACTCTTTGATAGTAGCTACAAGTATTAAAATGGTTAGATCACAGAAAATACCTTAGTATTCTAAGGAGAGAATGCTTAACTGTTCTCTTCCAATTAAGTATTTTTACAATTAGAAAATTTGAAAGGATTAACTGTTTATTTACATAAAGAATTTCAGCTTGAATCTCTATTTTTCATGTATATGAAAATTTAAAATAAAAAATCTACAGAGTTAAAATTTGAAATCCAAATAATGCAATAGCGTATTTCTGCATATTTTAAAAAATGCACATTTCTGTTCATTTCACATTATTAATTTATTACCATGTTCTGAATTTCTCAAATGATTAATATAGTAATGAACTGTTAAATCGAACTCTTTTTTAGTGATTTGTGATAGTGAAGATTATTAACATTTAACGATTCTAATCATTTTATATTAATTAAAAATATAGTCTGAACTTCCAAATGCTAGAATTCTAAACATGCATGATCTTGAACTAAAAGTGAAATAATCCTTCATTTTACCAAGGTTTAGGCTTGATGCATTACAAGAATACGGAGCCTAAGAGACGTGCACACAAACCCTGGCTCCAACATTGGATTGCATATTCAACTTCTTCCCCTGCAAAGGAGGTGAATATGCTATATTGGATTGTAATGAGAATTACCTATGGTAATTAATGTGAGAAATCTGTCAGATAGAAAATGCTTCCATCTTCTTTTAAATCCCAAAATATCAAAGGAAAGATGAATACAAAGGAATGGTTTTGCCAGTAATTCAAAGTATTAGCATCTTACTCCAATCCACGTCACATCAAATTTAACTTTTATGACCAACAATCAAATAGTTCCAAGAATATAGTGTTTTATCAGATAGTTTCATTGTGAACAAATTGTAAATCAAAACGGGCTTTTAGACAATTGTCAGTTTTATAGGATGGTGGTTCATTCTTGTTAAAATTACTGGTTAGACTGATAAGACATGATTTCAACCAGCTGCCTCAGACAGCCCCCACCGTGAGCACTTTTACCAAGGTGAGATTTCCTTACGCACCTAATGTTCTGCTGAACAGCCAACAAACAAATCCTCACCCTTCTAACCTGTTGGTATTTTTCATGTTATTGTTTTTAATGCTAGTATTTATCATAAATATGAATTTGGATTAAGATACAATGATAAAAATGTTTCTGTATTAGTGTATTCTTAAGTTTTATATTTATCCATTTTATTCATTTATTTTTAATTCAAATCAATATGAGGATACAACTTTTAAGTTACATTGTTCTCACTTCCCGAGTAAAGTTCCATTTGTAGGAGAGCCCCTCCCCCAGGGGGTGTGTTAGATCCCGCCTCCTGCCCTCCCTCCTGGTCCTCCCCCCTCCTGCTTCCCTCTTTTACAAAACAATAATAATAATTTCAATTCTGCAGGGTGCTTCATTCCATGCTATAGTGTTATGTGTTAAATGAATAAAAAAAGTGAAGGTCTTTAAAGAACTGTCAGTAAAGTATTGCTATAGTTCTAATATTAACAGTGTAGATTTTCTTCTCTTAAAATGCTATTTAAATTGTAAAGTCTTGATTCTGAATCATGGAACCAGGAATCTGATTAAGTGTTAAGAAAGGGCATTCTTAAGCAGTACATTGATTCTTTAACAAAGCTAATAAAGGGATGAGCTTAAATAATTCATATTGCTCTTCATTAGGAGTAGTGAAATGATAAAAACATTATTAAAAGATATTGAGGACGAGCCTGCAGTACAAAATATAAATTTAAAACTAGGGTAATTAGATCACATTTAATAAGTTTGGTACATAGACAAGCAATTCCATTTCTGAGGTGACGTTGGCTTCACTTTCATTGTCTTTCATAATATTCTGTAATACATTTATATTCATAGATAGCAATGTAGTGTTTGTTGTTTGATCAGACATTGTGGACCACATATAAACCCAGGGCCAAAGAGAGAGCATTCTGAGTATGTAGAATTAGAATTACAGAAAAAGGACCAATTAGTAATAATTTTATAAATTTTGTAAACTGCTTTGTACTGTATCCTGTATCCTCAAATTTATGTGTTGAAGCTGTAATCCCCAATGCAATGTGGTACTGAGAGATAGGGACTTTAAGAAGTAGATACCTTTAAATGAGATCAAAAGGGTGGGCCCCTAATCCAAGAGGTGTGGTGGATTTGTGAGGAGAGAACAGAGATCCTTCTTTCCATCCACATGTATGTGGACAAAGTGAGAGGTGGCCCTTCCAGCCAGAGAGCCCTCACCAGAAACCCACAGGCCGACACCTTCATCTTCAAAAAAGGGAGAAAAGTACTTTTGCAATGTTTGTTCAGGCAGCCCAAGAAGACTAAGACGAGTTTATTTTCACAGAAAAACTCCTATAGGCTTGAACTCAAGTTTTAAGGAATAAATGTGGAACAGGTATGGAAAATTAGGTTGATGTTTTACGATTTGTTTTACGATTTTCATTTTACGGTTCATAAATATTTGGCTGCTGGGCAGCACCCGTGGCTCAGTGGGTAGGGTACCAGCCCCATATATCAAGGGAAGTGGGTTCAAACCAAACCCCTGCCAAACTGGAACAAAAAATAGCCAGCACTGTGGTGGACACCTGTAGTCCCAACTACTGGGGAGGCTGAGGCAAGAGGAGCGCCTAAGCCTAAGAGCTAGAGGTTGCTGTGAGCTGTGATGCTACAGCACTCTACCAAGTGAGACTGTCTCTAAAAAAAGTGTGACAAAGTGAGACTGTCTCTAAAAAAAAGAGAGAAAGAAAGAAATATTTGGCTGCTAAATTTGGATTTGCAAAGTTTTTTTTTTAATTTTATTTCAGAATCTTGATTTCAGCCCTTTATCTCAGATAATTCAGCTCTTAAGATGACTTAATACTCATCAACCTCAATAGATAGACTAGACTTGGCAAAACAATTTGCAATTGTAGGGGCACATAAGAAAAATTAGGTGGATTGTTTTCATGTGAAATTTTTGAAGTTATTTACTAGGTACCTAGGCTCTGAAGATGTAGACATTGATAGCTATTGAGATTTTTGTTTTTAGAGAGGTTAGAAGAATATTATCACCTGATTTATTATGTGGTACCATTCCCAGGACCCTGTGTCCAAAGTGGCACTGGAGTCAGCAGAGTCATTAATAGTCAAACAATAATCCGATTATTCTTTTATTCATCTATACAGATACTATTGTTCTGTGCACATTCAGAACTGATCACACATTAGACCATTCTCTTCATGGTCGAACTGGTGAAACATCTCCATGCCATCATTGAAACTTGAGGGATATTTTGACCCATAATAATACTTACAATTAAACAAAACCCTGTAGATGTCATTGAAAATAAAGTTGCCAGTTAACTCTCGAGATAGCTGCTATTGCAATGTCCATTCAACTCTTTCATGTTAGTATATAGATGGTCAGATCCACCTCCAGTATCACTTACCATGCTCCTGACACTTTCTCGTACAACATGACACATTTTCCCAATTGTGATAGGTAATAAAATTAAATCAAGATCCTTAAGTAGAGCAATGGTTTTCTGGTCAAACAGATTTGGGGAGTGTACTATAGCGACTTCTTTCGACACTGATAGTATCCCTTCACCTCTATGAGCTCAGAAATTCAGCGAGTAGACCAAACAAGTTTTGTCCAGTATTTACCATATTTATGTAATCGTGTAACATTAACATCTCCCAAGTCTGTATTTCTTTTTATTTTCTTTTCTACCCTGTTGACCAGGCTAGAGTGCTGTAGCATCATAGCTCACAGAAACCTCAGACTCTTGGCCTTAAGTGATCCTCCTGCCTCAACCTCTTGAATAGCTAGGACCACAGGCACCTGGTACAATGCCTGGATAGATTTTCTATTTTTAATAGAGTTGGAGTCTTGGTCTTGCCCAGGCTAGTCTTGAACTCCTGAGCTTAGGCAATCCACTCACCTCAGCCTTCCAAAGTGCTAGGATTACAGGCATGAGCCACCAAATGAGCCACAAGTATATATTTCAATTAGTTCATGTAATTCCCTAATCCTGATAATTAACAAGAATATATTAATTAATGGAACCAATGGTTTTGATGACATTTAAATTCATTTTGCTTTCCATATGCATCTTTTTATATGAGTATGGCTTGTGGTTTATTGTAAAATCAACTTTGTCTGCCTTTTGAAGTTTTTGTTAGTAGCTCTGAATTAGGATGTCTTTAAATATAAAATGGCCTGGGTCACCTTCGTCATAAAAACAGTCTCAAAAAGACTGCATTTAGAAATTAGAAAGTCTATTTCCTGTGCAGTAGTGAAATCTCCGTTTCTGAATCAGTATTCACTCTTCCCCTATTCTAGTTTAGAGCTAATGGAGGCCTATAGTGGAGCAGGAGCAAAGGCAGGGCTGGGCATTTCCTAGCTGCCATGTAAACTGTACCTCCATCAGACAGAAGCAGAGAGGGGACAGGAAGGAAAACGATGGTTCTTACCTGTCTGGGCGGCTTAGGACAGGGCTGAGTAGATGGTGTGCTTGTAGATATTTTCAGCTGATTCTCTCTTTAGGGAAGAAATCTTTTTTTATAGATAAAGTGTTGGGTTCTTTTTTTCTGTAGTTCCTTTGACTCAGCAGACACACATTTCTATTCTATGAGCAAACTTACTACCAGTTGTTTCTGTGGCCCCAGATGGAATTTTAGAGTTGCCTAGAGGAGGTTACTAAAGGAGAGGGTGAAATCCTACATGCATCATGCCTGCCTCAGCTAACGCACTAAGTCAGCCAAAATGAAGGCATAAAATAATGCATCATTCTTAGTGTTTCAGTGTATATCTCTTATACCATGTTCCACTGCATAGTTAGTCTCACATTGTTGCAAATTTGGCCCAGTGTGTAAGAAACACCCAACAGAAATCCTGCTGCCTTTAGAAGAGGCTTATGTAAAGGATGTTCAATGAGTTGAGAAATTAGAAAAGTTCTTAAACACTGCACCAGAATACATGGTTAACCCTGGTATTGAACCACTGTTTTTATACAATGAAGATAATTCCCACATGTAGATCACCTAACTCTCAGCACTTTATCTGTCATGCACTAAGGCTATTAAACACACACACACGTGGTTTTCCATAAGTAATTCTCAGAGCTGGCGTTTATAACTCATTGCTCTTTCTTAAGAGGGAGCTCAAATATTATGCATGCTTATAAGCTGTCCTTCATTTCTATTTGTTTGTCATATGTATTAGGTATATTGTTGTTATAAAGAAAATAATCGATGAATTTTTTAGTGTCTTATTTCATGGATTTGTAAAAAGTCCAGTTATTATATTTTCTTACTGTTTAATAGAGAATAAAAATAAAAAACTCCCCATTTCTTTGTTGCTAAAGGCAAATTAAAAACGGAACACAGAGAAAAGACATGAAAAGGGATGTGTGCACAATTCAATGCCTCTATAAATTGATAGCTGGAAATCAGAAGTGTACTTGGCTAGCTTTTATGACGGGTATAACAAGTGACAGGCCATTCAAAGCTTGAAGAAGAGAGATAATGAAATCTTAAATTAGAATAGCTTCCCAAACAGACTGACAGTACTGTTCATAGCAAATTAAAAAGGGATTGACAACTGGAGAGAAAATGGAAGTTTGGAATTCGAGATGAGAATTTTTTAATCATCTGGCATTTGACTTCATGGATAAAATCTTACTTGGATTTCTCCCTAGAGATAAAGAGGCATTTAAAAGATATTTCTAAACGCTATTAGAAAGAGAAAGATTTTAAATAGACTAAAGGTTTAAAAATTATTTTGTTCTAAGAGAACACTATATTTAAATTAAGGGGCTCTCACTGTAGAAGCATTTAGATTAGATTTAGTCAGTATTTGTCATTAGATCAAATCAAGTTACATACGATTTTTAACTTAAAAATACATGGTATTTAAAAATATACTAGTTGAGTTATGGGTTATCATAAGGTAGTGCCAAATAGACCTTACTAATATTGTTTCAGTCTTATGTAAAATTAATTTATTCACACTTGCTATTTGCAAATGTTAGCAGCTGGAAGCTGGGAGGAAAACCTTTCACATAGGTTTTCATGGACACTGGGGCCTTTGTTATCTTCTGTTCACCTAGATTGCAGTGTGATTGAAGATCATTTCACGTTCCTATACTTCTAGGTTGGTGAAGACCAGTTGTTTCTATCCTTTCTTCGTAATCATTACCCATCCCTGGGAAATACACTGACAATGACTAGGCCACTTTAAGTATAGAGCAGAAGTCGCAGAGAGATCACACAGGTAGCTGGTGGAAGGCTTCATGTTTGAAAGAAACTACTTTTGGGGGGGAGGGTGGTATTCTTTGTACTGAAAATGGCTCCTCTATTTAATCTTTACCTTTTAAAAAAATTTCAAGTTAATATGAATGTGGGTAGCATGATTAGATTATGTTATTTACATTTGTAGAACCAGGTTCTACCATGAGGCATTCACCCAGGAAGTCTGCCATATACTCCCTACACTGTACTTGACAGGTGGAAACTTACTGAGCCCCCTCCTGACCCTCTTCTTGAATTTAATTGCATTTTGGTCTTTTGTGGGCCTGTAGTTGTTGATCTACTCGTTTCAGTTTGGTGCTAAGTACTTGGGATACTTTTTCTTCCATTCTTGAGATACTTTACTTAGAAGAAGGCTTTCCAAGTCCGTCCAGGGAAACAGAAAAGAGGCCATCTCCATCTTTATTATGCCTGAATATGTTCCTCATATACATATACACAGTTTATTAGTCCAGTTATGGGTTGATAGGCACTTGGTTGGTTTCCACATCTTTGCAGTTGTGAATTGAACTGCTAGAAACATTCAAGTGCAAGTGTCCTTATGGTAAAAATGATTTTTTTTTTTTCTCCTGGGAAGATACCTAGTAATAGGATTGAGGGATCAAATGAGAGATCTACTTTAAGTTCTTTGAGAATTCTCCATACTTCTTTCCAAAAAGGCTGTACTAGTTTGCTATCCTACCAACGGTACATAAGTGTGCCACTCCACCTTAATCTTCATCTTTTATAAATCACAGGGCTTTTGTGAGAACATCTGGAGAACATCTCTAAATTGCAGAATAATTTAATTCATGACCTTCTTTAGTTTTCAGATACACCCAAAGCTAAAAAATAAATGACAAGAAAAAAATGGTTTCACTATATTGGGGGCATATTTAACCAACATTTTCTCATTTATATTAGAAGGGCAAATGGATAAAATTGATCAACCTCTATATTTTATTTGTTCATTGTCTGAAGTTTTTATATTCTCAAATTAAAAATGTTTTTGATATGTAATTTTCCCTAGTCTTTTTTTCACACTTAACTGAGGTTTACTTTTTATTTTATTTTATTTCAGATTAATATGAGGGCACAATGATTAGGTTGCATTTATTAAAGTTCAATTTATAATTGAGCCCTTGACCCAGAGGGTGTGCTGTATACCCTTACATTGTGCATATTAGATAGGAGGAGTTCCAATGCAAATGTCTTTAGGCTAAAATGATTTTTTTTTTTTTTAATTCTTGGTAGATGCCTAATAATGGGGTTGTGGGATCAAATGGAAGGTTTACTTTTAACTCTTTGAGGATTCTCCATACTTCTTTTTTAAAGCTTGTTTATTTTTTTTTTTTTCAATCCTACCACAGTGTAAAAGTTTTCCCTTCTCTGCACATTTGTGCCAGGATCTGCAGCTTTGGGACTTCATGATGTGAGCTAATATTACTGGGGTTAGGTGATACATCAGAGTGGTTTTAGTTGCCTTTCCCTGATAATTAGAGATAATGATGAGAATTTTTTCATGTCTGTTTTCAGAGAAGGTTCTGTTCAGGTCTCTTTCCTATCTCTCCTAGTCTTTTAAATGTGAACAAGATTTATGCAATAATTTTGCATAAACATTAGAACCTGAGTAAATTGACCACCCAAGGGACTGTAATAGACTGGTCAACATGAGGAACTAGGCCTACTATATATAGTTAACCTCCATAGTTGACCATATATATGGTCAACTATGGAGGTTCTGCTATATATTATATTTGGTATTGTGATATTATAATCCCCTTTGGAATTATCTTGAATACCAGTTTTTTACCCTAAATACAAAGATAATTATCATGTTTTAAAAAAGAGTAAATAAAACAGTTTTTCATAAGACTTAATTCTAGAGGAATTATAGCAGTTTGAAAATTAAAATAATTCTGGAAAGGGCCCAAATATTTGTCATTAATTTAACATATAATTCAAAATAAGGATTTCAAAAATATTTGAGAAAAAGAATCTTCTCAAGTATCCAGATGTATAACTGAATGATAGTCATCTATAACTGTAAAAGACCATGTGTTATGTGTAATCATTTGAATGAACAGTACTATTTATATATTGTAGTTTGTTAAGTCAGTGTTCGTATCTAGTTGCTGATAGTTCACTTCCATCACAACCTGTTTACTTAAATCAAGTTCTACTATTAAAATATTCTCACAAGAATCCTATAATTTTAAAGTTATAAGAGGAAAATGGTGACATTTCAAGGAATATTTGGAAACAGTCATTTAGAAAAATTGTCATAACAAAGTTGGCCATTTATAAGAATATTATAATATTTATAATAATACCTCCAACAATGTAATGAGGATTAAAATAAAACATATTTGAAGAGACTAGACCACTCTTAAATAACTATTAAACCAAATCTGTCTTTTTGTATCTATTAACAGATTTTATCATCATAAGAAAACTTAAAAATTAGTTTGATATTAGTCAGCCTAATGAGAGTATTGTCATCTACTATAAATTCTTAGCATGAAATTGAGCACATGTACATATCCTCTTATTCATTTCATTGAATTCAAAAATCAATGCTTTCATAAACATTTAACAAAAAGTGATGAACTACAGAATTAGATTTACTTAAATGCAAATTAATTAATTATGTTACATTGATTAGGCTGTTTTCATAGTTGTTTTGTCAAAGATATTGCAGTCTCTTACATAGTTTGTGAATATGAATTTTAGTAGCTGATTTAATGAGCTGACTGAGCCTGAAATTTTCAATGTAAAATCAAATTTGTTTGAGAGCCTTTAAATTATTAAAATGCAATCTCCCCTTTGGCAATACATTGTGTATTTTAAAGTTCTAAGATTTTACACATCTGACTAAAGTTAAAGTATACTAAAAAGTAATAATAATAAGTACCATTTTTTTCCTATTTTAAATTGAATTCTTATGGATGAGTAGAATTACCTATATGCATGGAGATTTAAGTATATTTTACATATGGGTCATTAAATATAGTGTTCCTACTTTTCTTAAAAAGAACTTCCTAAATTGAAAACGACTTCTAAATTTTTAAGTATCCTAAAAATCTGAATATATGTATATAAAGCCCTATTTTAATTATAACTAGTACAAAGAATAGGGAAAAAATCAAATATAAGAAAAAGAAAATGAGGCAGTTGAATAACTGGGACTTATGTATCATCATGAATTATACATAATATTATAACAAATCTTACATATTAGAAATAGCTACATGTATTAGGCTCTATGCCACAAAATAGCATAATCACAATAGTTTTATATTCTTTCCGCCTTTCTAGAATTTCAAAATGTGGCCAACTTTTCTCCTCTCCTAGTCTAAACAGACCTTTTCCTCCATTAAGAATAGTCTTCTCCATAGACTCATATTTCACCGGTCATTCTGAAAACATCTTTCACTTTCTGCCTTTGATTAGGTTGTCCCTCTTGAATTCTTCTACATAAATCATTATTACAAGGAAAGTCATAGGTATTCTAATTTATAGGTTCTGTTTGTAGTGAAATTAAAAAGAATCATTTCATGAATACATTTTTAATCATAATTTCTTGTTATGGTAAAGCTTAGTGGAGACTTCATTACTCAGCTGAATCTGAATAATCCTTTCGGAGGATTACCCACCCTTTCTTACCTGCAGAAGAGTGGTAGTATGTGTTGATTTTGTTCCGTGGTTTATGGGCAAAAGTGATGTGTATGACTTTTGAGCTTGTATCTGCCAGCATTAGACCCTCTGGAAGTCTCTTTCTGCTCCCTGACCAGATAATGGAACCAGCTGGATGGACCTCCAACAGTCTTGATCCAGGCATTGAAAGACAGCATACTACTGAGACTTCCTCCTCTTCCACCCCTGGGTTCTGCCAACAATAGGCAATGAGATGTAGGAGGAGTGGGAAAGAAAAGCAAGCCACTTTGATGTTTTAACCCATTTAAATCATATACATATACATATGAATATACCCATTAAATATATTCTGATATTACTGCTTAATCTTCCCAAAATACTATTCATGTACATATCTTCATCTCAGCTTTCCATTTATAAAATTGCTAACTGGTTCAAATCTGGCTTCCTCTGTTTCTTAGGGTTTTTTTTCCCAAAATATTTAAAAATCAAATTTAATATGTTTTTATCTCCAAAATAAATTGTGAGACAATTTTTTTCGAGTCTTAAAATGTTTCTCTAACAGATTTTTCTGGTGCTACAAAATAATGTCACTTCCTTTTTCTTATTCTCAATCTTCCGTTCCTTTTGTCCTTACTTTCTCAGAAGGTTGAATGATGAATTCATTTTAGATTCTGTCAGTTTTAAATCTACGGATTTGCCCAGTTTCAAGTCAACAGATCAAAGTAATATAAATTCATAAATCTTATATATTGAAATACTATTATTTCCAACACATTAGTTTTATAAAAGTCAAAATAATTAGTTTATGACCCACAGTGTGAAATGTTAACTACCCTTTTCACTGACACAATTGCACTGCGATTAATTTATGAGAAAAATAACTAAATGAACATGTACTCTGTAACCATTAGGTTAGAGGCCAAATTCAAATTTAAAAAATGTATTTAACCTAGATTGGTAAGTAGTGGGGAAAAAGAAAAAAGAACATTTTAATTGTCAATAAAGTAGAACACTTTTGCATTATAAGAGACTATTTATCATACTATAATATCATTACTATAGCTATAGCATTACTAAACTCATCTTAATTGAAATATTTTCCTTTAATGTAATAAAGAATAAGAACTTAATGAAAATTTTAAAAATGCAGGATTTTGTTAGTTAAAATAAGAATGTTGGCTCGGCACCTGTGGCTCAAGTGGCTAAGGCGCCGGCCACATACACCTAAGGTGGCAGGTTCGAATCCAGCCTGGGCCTGCCAAACAACAATGATGGCTGCAACCAAAAAATAGCCAGGCGCTGTGGCGGGCACCTGTGGTCCCAGCTACTTGGGAACATGAGGCAGGAGACTTGCTTGAGCCCAGGAGTTGGAGGTTGCTGTGAGCTATGATGCCACAGTACTCTACCCAGGGGGACAACTTGAGGCTCTGTCTCAAAAAAAAAAAAAAAAAAGAATGTTATGTGTCTTATTGATTTTCAATTTAGCAATGAAATATATTTACAAATACATAGGAACTTATGGTTTGCCCCTTCTGGATTTTCATTTGTCTTCTGAATTTTATCTCACGTGTTACACTTTACTGGCATTCATAATAGAAGGTATATGTCACCCATTACCTTTCTCCCTCAGACTTTGACCGTACCTAACGTTGACCTTCTATTGTATTATAGTAATGACTTTCGGGACTTTGGTACAGCAGTGTTTAGAGTCTGTTCTAACCAAGCCATACTTGGTATGAAACTTCAAATTCTGTATTTAACATATAGTTGTTGCATGTGAATAGATTTTTCTTTAGATTCTCATGCTATGTTCGTGTATGGTTACTACTAATTTAATCTACTTATATAATTTTATGTATAAAGAATCACCCAGGACAGGAATTTATACAAGAATATGACATTTATACATTTAGCATATCTGTATCTACATTTGTGTTTGGCATAAATAGTAAGTTCTAGATTTCAGTGTAAAATATTGCCAGATATTCTAATTTCATTTCATTTCAAGCATGTGTCCACAAAATCAGAATCTTACTGTGATTTGTACATTTCAAAACTTATAACTGCCAGCACTACTTAGAAAATGGCATTAAAGCATTTGTCAGGAAAAAAAGTAAAAAATTTAAGGAAATCAATCTTCATCCACAATATAAACAGTAGTTTGAAATACATCATTGTTGAAAACATTCTCAGAATTAAAGAATTTAGAATGCTATTTCAGATGTCCAATTTAATCTTCAATTTCCTAACGTCCGTGTGTATAAATTATGTTATTCGTGTGTAGAAGAACTCTTTTCAGCCAGCTATTCATTGATAGTAATTCCACACAAAAATATCTTCAGGCAGGTAAAAGTGCACTTTGATCATGTATAATTTGATGTTGACAACATTTATTTCAACTAAGGAAAAGAAGGAAGTTGTGTAGAAATGGTCATAACAAACCACGTCCCTGGGTTTCAGGGAAATTTTCATTTAATGAGCACATTTTTATGCTCTAAAAACACTAATAATATCTGTGAAAGACTCACGAAGTTTAATAAATATGTAAAGCTGGACGAAAAGATTAAATGTTTGGATTTAGTTTAAAAATAGAGAATTTTCTATTAACTAATGAGATGGGTTTCAATCCAGAGAAAAGATCACTGGGTGAGCCGTAGGAATCAAGAGAACAGATTTGCCTTCAGGAAAAGCCTCTTTGAGACTAATACAGAGAAACAGTAAATCCAAACTTAACGGAATTTGGAATCTATCTAAACTTGTAAAAGCCTTTATTTTTGTCCTCACAAAAAATAAGTATGTGAAGTTTTGGCAGTGTATAGAAGGATTCCGTCATAACTAAACACTTTTAAAATAAATTGTGTCATTGATTATACACGTAGTTAAGTGTACATCAGTTTAAACAGAGGACAGAATTATATTATCTGGTTCCTATAGTGATTCATATATACACCTACTGCCTGCCTAAGAAACGACTTTTGTTTGAGGACGTGTAACTTAAAACATTTTGAAAATATGCAAAAGAATATGTGGATAATAAAATGTACAAATTGTTGGAGGTATCATATACAGGAAGAGCAAGTAAACATGAAGAAATGGAGGATGGATAAATATTTCAGTAGAATAAATAGAAAAGAATTTCAAGGGAATCAGACCAGTAAATAAAAAGGTTTTGTTTCAGATTTATTTGGAAAGGGCAGAGAAAGTGAAATACCGCGTAAGATCCTGGCTTCCCTCATTTTGACAGGGAGCACAAACTGATAGGAAGGTAAAAGCTTCTTTTAGACACAAAGTAAGATTAATACAAGGACGAATGCATTGTGGGAAGAATGGGCAACTTCATTTCAATATACTATCAATGTTCCCATCAGACAATGCAAACTATTACATTTAGATTTTAAATTTAAATTGATTATTGCTTCCTAAGATACACCTGATTTTATGTTTTATGAAATACACATTTTGGTATTACATTTTACTGTAAAGCCTTTTTTAATTTCCTCTTTAAGAATAAAAATTTGATCCTTTGTAAAGTAATTAGAACATATCAGTCTTGCCTTCTGATGGATGGCCGTGGCTGGCAGGCGTGCGTTCAGAGTTCTGACTCAGGTGTATGTCATTGCTGAGGTCAATGCTGTATGGGAACTGCAGAAGACAGTCATGGAGTGGCAATGAGGGGAGGATGTTCAGCAATTTGAAATGTCCTTACAATACATACACAACTCCTGTGGTAGAACTTTAGGGCCTGAGAAGGCCCTGCGATCTTCGAGCTCCATCTCCTGAGCCTGTGTAGGTATAAAGGCACAATAGATGAGCTCATCATTCTAACAGAGGCAGCCGAGCAATTGCTGATGATTCTCCAAGTGCACAGCAAACATTAGCTAAAGTGCTCTACCTATAAGAATTGCAGGAATTGTATCCCTGGGTATTTGTTTTAAGTCAATAACTATTTTGAAAAAGGCAAAATTCAAAAAATGCATTAGAAGATAATGGGGTTTTATTGGTTTCAATATCTTTTCTTGATAGACTGTCTTTTGAATAGATACATGGAATTTATAATCTCTATATTTATTTAATGCTGATGTGAATAATCATCTTTAAAAGGGACTTTCTGGCATTTTTGTTAAGTGAAATCATTACAGTGTATTACTCACTGATTACTTTTATGGGAAATGATGTTGTTCCTGAGAATTGCATTTATATTACATCTCTTTAGCAACTTCTCTCTGATAAGTCTTTATTCTTCAGTACCTAAAGACCCATACATCGTAAGGTGTCATTCAATGATAATTTTATCCAAACCGATAGTTTTAAGTGCCACTGAAACAATGGCTCCCAAGTTCATTCCTTCTGTACAGACTTCATGGCTAACATGCAGTCAGAATCATTAATCGAATTGTCTGTTGAATAACACTGTTTAATGAACATCTTACAGGCACCTCACATGGTGTTCAATAGTGATCTTATCATTGTTGTTCCCAAACAATACCTCTTTCCCCACGTTCTTATCTCCGTAAATACTACTGTGCAGACACCCAGGCTGGGAAAGCAGACTCCCTCTTTCCCACTTTTCACCACTTGTCGCCATGTCTTGGAGATTAGTTCTCCCCTACCTCTCCGGTCTCTTTCTGTTCTCTGGCTTCACCCTTCTCCTTGGGTTCAGCCGGGTTACTGCTCAGCGTCTGACTGCACCAGCTTTCTCTCTGTGCTCCCTGTTCAAATCTTGCTTCCAGTTCACACCCAGTCTTGTTCCTCACGGGCTACAGAATGAAGTCTTTTTTTTTTTTTTTTTTTTTTTTTTTTTATAAAGAGCAACAAGCTGTCCCCCTGGGTAGAGTGCCGTGGCATTACGGCTCACAGCAACCTCCAACTCCTGGGCTCAAGCGAGTCTCCTGCCCCCGCCTCCCAAGTAGCTGGGACTACAGGTGCCTGCCACAACACCTGGCTATTTTTTGGTTGCAGCCGTCATTGCTGTTTGGTGGGTCCGGGCTGAGGATTTGAACCCGCCACCTTAGGTATACGTGGCTGGCGCCTTAGCC
>CAUYTI010074222.1:0-26196 GCA_963575145.1 Galago senegalensis
GAACCTCCACATGGTGCCCAGGTCCGCAGACGTCATCACCATCCTCCATGAACCTCCACGCAGTGCCCAGGTCCGCAGACGTCATCACCATCCTCCATGAACCTCCACGCAGTGCCCAGATCCACAGACGTCATCACCATCCTCCATGAACCTCCACGCAGTCCCCATGTCCACAGACGTCATCACCATCCTCCATGAACCTCCACGCGGTGCCCATGTCCACAGACGTCATTACCATCCTCCATGAACCTCCACACGGTGCCCATGTCCACAGACGTCATCACTATCCACCATGAACCTCCACACGGTGCCCATGTCCACAGAGGTCATCACCATCCTCCATGAACCTCCACGCGGTGCCCAGGTCCGCAAACGTCATCACCATCCTCCATGAACCTCCACGCGGTGCCCAGGTCCGCAGACGTCATCACCATCCTCCATGAACCTCCACGCAGTGCCCATGTCCACAGACGTCATCACCATCCTCCATGAACCTCCACGCGGTGCCCAGGTCCACAGACGTCATCACCATCCTCCATGAACCTCCACGCAGTCCCCATGTCCACAGACGTCATCACCATCCTCCATGAACCTCCATGCAGTGCCCATGTCCACAGATGTCATCACCATCCTCCATGAACCTTCACGCGGTGCCCAGGTCCGCAGACGTCATCACCATCCTCCATGAACTTTCACGCAGTGCCCAGGTCCACAGACGTCATCACTGCATCCCTGGACAAGCACACAGGAGGCAGCACAGCGAGCTCATCTTCTTCTTAATTCTAACTCTGTGTTCCTCTCCTTGTAGGGGTGTCTGGACGGGGTCTGTGAGCAGCCAGCTGATGGGTGCTGAAGAGCAGTCCCTGCTCTGTGTCTTCTCTGAGATCTCTGACTCTCTTGGGAAATAAACTGTGGTTCCCACTTACATCACCTCCGAGTGGATTAATGTCCAGTCTGCACTAGCACTGGCCACCCAGATGGTCTCAACTTGCAGGGCATCCGCTCCTCCCTGGCCACCCTGCAGACACCACTCATCTTAACTGTTACCATCTTCCTTTCCCTCTTTTAATTACATCTCCATTTTCCTTTCTGAAACTGAACACTGACAGAATCCAACCAAACAACCAAATTCCATCCCTCAGGGTATCGTCTCTTAGGACCTCTGAGGTGGGACCCTCATTCAGCTGGGTCCCCCTGTGCCCATGTACATCCATGTTCTGTGGCCATTTCCTAAACCAACGTGCAGACACTTGCTCAAACGTTTTTGCTGAGTGTACCTGCGCCCTGGATGCACAGTGGTGACACTCAGCAGTTCACGGAAAACACAGGTGTTGCGGTCTCCAGACCACAGACAGACCCCTGAAGCCAGGGCCAGCGGTGTGGGGGTGACTGCTGAATGACCTGCTCTCCAGGAGAAAGTCCTTGTTTGCAGTATTTGCCGAATCCCGCGGTATAAACATTCTTACCAGAGTGGACTTCAAGCTGCCCCCTTGACATCCTTAAACATAGAACCCCCAGAAGAGCGGCTCATGACCCCTCACTCGGGCAAAGGCCCTATACACCATGGAGCAGATGCAGGCAGACAGGTGCATGTGCACTCTGCGTGTACATGTGATATAGTCTATCCGTATAATTATGTATCTATGTTCTCTCTGCATATATTTTTAACATATGCTCATGTGTGTATGTGTATATATAGCCATAAAGTTTGTGTACAATTTAAAATTACATGAACTTTATGGCCGTCCTGTACTCTCTCTCTCTATAATTTTACATCTATTTTGACTATATTATTATTTCTCTACATATTTTATATATAATGTGCAATTTTAAATTGGGATTTTAAATTGCATATGAACTTTATAGACACCTTGGATATTCTATGTATTTTAAATATATATTCTATTTTATGTATATTCTCTATTATAGTCTCCCTTTTAAAGTATATTCTGTATATTTTATATATGTATCTATTTCATATATATTTATACATACTCTCTCTCATATCTATATATATATGATGCCTAGACGATTCTCACATGCAACCAAGGTTCGGAGCCACCGAACCAGCCCGTTCCTCAGACTCACCTTCCCTCAACACCAAACCAGCCCGTTCCTCAGACTCACCTTTCCTCAACACCAAGAACGGCCCGTTCCTCAGACTCACCTTCCCTCAACACCGAGAACGGGCCCGTCAGTGGAGCTGACCACCCAGGCGAGCTCACTCATCGTCCTTCAGTCTGTGATACCACAAAGACTCTGCAGTGTCCTTTGACTCAAGGACACAGAGCTATCAATTCACTTTCCTTTGATTTTTTTGTACTGATGATGGATGACAGGCTAAATATTCTCCTTACAAAGTTATGTTTTGCTGATTCCTTGTTTTGCTCTGTTGCTTACAGTCAGACTCTGAGGGTTTTTAGGGCCTCCCCTCTGCCTTTAGACATGGGGGCAGCAATGAGAAGGTTTTTTAAAGTGGTCATTGGGTTTTTATTCCACTTAAAGTTCATGTGTCATTATTCAAATTCACGTTCTCCAGACCCTCATGTGTGTTTAGAAGCTTCAATTCTTTTCCAAGAATTTTTGAAGACTCGTAGCATATGACATTATTGAAGAACGGTAGGCATATGAGATTATTGAAGGCTAACAGGCATGTCAGATTATTGAAGGCTAACAGGCATATGAGATTGCCCCATGGTCTTTCTCAGGCAAAAAAGCGTTGTCCTAAGGGAACAGGATGTGAGGGGCATTCTTAAAGACCTCTCGGGAAAATTATTCCACAGATATGTGTAATTACGTGAAAGCGAATCTGTAAGGCGTGTGGTCACTCAGGACACTGCTGAATGACTGACTTGGGCAGGCTCTGCGTGACCCCGCCTCGTCTCAAACCCAGGAGGGAGGGACAGCAGGACCTTCTCACACTCTTGATGGTCGTGATCAATTTGTCCCTCAGTTTTATTCTTTCAAGATTCCTCAATAATCTCATTTTCACGCCTCTGTGTACAGACCCAGTAACGCTGGTTCCCAATTTCAACGGCTGCACAAACCTCAGAGTCTGCAATTCATTTAAACAAGACCTGCAGGTTCATCAATCCGCAAATCAGTACGATTTAATTTCCTGGTTCCCAGCCTCCTCTGGGGTATTTTGGGATCATCAACTGTTCTGAAATAATTCTGTGAACAGACGTGTCTCCAGCCTGGTCCAGAAAGCTTTGTGGGACTCCTGAGCCTTGTGTTTAGTCAGCAGGACGGGGCAGTCAGTTGAAAAGGACAAAACTGGATGTTTCAGAATTGATGCTAAAACTTCAGATATGATTATGTATTTGTTTTACGTAGGAAGCAGTGACATAAACTAGCTTTATTATTTTAACTATTTATACTTGCTTTGCACACTGAAGACTGTGAGTCTTTGGGTTTTTAATGACACATCCTCAGATTATTTATTCTTGGATTTGAAGGATACAACAAATTTTCAGGAATACCTCGAGGTTGACATAATAAAAATTAGGAAAAAATGCTAATTAAAGGTTTTATTTGGGGACGTCTTTTAGTACACATTTCAGTCTACTATTTACTTAATTGGGAGGACAGAATTGTAATGGCCATCTCTTACCTGAGCAGGCTTCTTCTGAACAACTTGTTGTGGCTAAGGAAGAAAAAAAAAGGAATGTTATATTTTAAAAGGAAACATATAATACAGAAAAAAATTAGGTATATATGTTTCAAACGGAGACACCTGTTAAGAATATAAATGTCTTAACACAATAACTAAGTAAATGACGTAAAGGCTATGTTAACCAGTTTGATGAAAACATTTCAAATTGTATATAAAAACAACACACTGTACCCCATGATGGTATTAATGTACAGTTATGATTTAATAAAAAAAAAAAGAAAGAAAAGGGGAAAATTTAGAGTTCAAATGGTTGACCTCTGGTTGAGAAGTGTTTATTCACCATCTTGCTATTGTAAGGAAATACAACATAGGCCATCCCACAAGCTGTATAAAAATAAACTTACTGTTTGGTTCATTTTGTTTTAGTCTGCGTATCACAAAACTGAGGAATGAAGGTCCTCATTCACTCATTTAAAGCACATAATTCAAAGTCTTGGGTGTGTGATCATCACCATAATCCAGCTTAGAACCTTTCATCTCTACTAAAAGAACCCTGTGCCCACTGTGGTCACTCCCATGAGGGCCTCACACTGACCACCACTCTCCGTCCTGTTTCTATACATTTGCCTGTTCTGGACATTGCCCGTAACTAGACTCACACTACACACATTCACACACACACGTGCAGTCGGGGGTGTCCGGCTGCTTTGACTGGCCTAGCATTTTCTAGTCATCCTTGTGGATCAGCAGTGGCTCAAATAACACCCCGCTGTACCTGTCCGCCACACTTCACCTAGCCATCTGTTAGGTGAGGAACATCTGGGTTGTTTCCAGATGACTACGGTAATTATGAATATTCTACTGTGAACATTCATATACACACTTTGGTGTGGATGTGTTTTTGTCTTGTGGGTCTATACCAGGAGTGGGATTGCCGGGTCACATAGTTTGTGGAGCTGCCTGACCATTTTCCAAGGGAGCCCCATCAGCAACGTCTGAGAATTCCAATTTCTCCACATCTGTGCCAACATTAGTCACCCCGTCTTTTTGTTTATGGACGCCCAACTGGGTGTGAAGCTGAACGTCCGATTTGAGCTGCCCTCTCTGCTCACGACGCCAAACATCTTGTTGTGTCCTCACTGGGCATTTGTGTATCTTTGGTGGAGAAATGTTTACTCAAATCCTCGGCCCATTTCAAGGAGATGGCTGCTTCTTCATAAATGTATTCTAAGAGTTCTTTTTATCTTCTGGTACAAGTCCCTTATCAGATGAATGACCTGCAAGTATTTTTTCTCATTCTGTGAGTTTGCTCGCTCTTTGATGGTATCGTATGAAGAGTAACATCTATCCCAATATCCGAGGGCTGCCCGGAAGGCGTCCAGCCACACCCTACGAAACCCAGAGATATGTGTGGCTGGATACTTTCCGGCCAGTCCTCAGGTACTTCCTTGTATGTGTAGCACAAAACTCTCCTATTTTGAGTGAAATATCTGAGTAAACATTTTTATAAGTTAATTTTCCAGTACAATGTGACAGAATCTTTGCTCTTCTCTGGCGCTATAAAAGGTGCACTTGAAGCCCACATGTGGATGGCTCACCTCCAGCACTCACTGCCGTGTGAACAGAGGCCCACTGAGATCTGTGAACACCACGGAGCTGTTCTGGACAGTGACAGGCTCTCACAGCACAAATGGAAGACACCAAAAGTGCTACAATTCTCCCAAATAACAGAGGTTAGGGGTCAGTCATCGGATCCCAAGCTCCTATTCATTCTCCTTCCACGTGGAATTTCTGTAAACTGCACTGTTTTACTGCTAGTATATTAAAAATGTTATACAAACAATCTCTGTCAGAGCTTTTTTTTAGATGCATAAAATAAAAACAAATGTCAAAATGCTTTTGTTTTTTCAGAAAAAAATTCTTCCTTTGACTTTAAATCACTGGAGAGATGATGTCATCACCAAAGCCCATGTTTTGACAGGATTATTTCCCCAGGTGGAACTGACCCAAAAGACCAGCACTCCTTCCCTCCTAGGACTGAAAGGCACGAGCTCCTAGAGGGTCCCTCGTAAGATGAGACCGTTTCTCCCCCTGCCTTTGTCCTGCCGATCACACCTGTACACGTGTTCACTCCCGAACCGTTTCAGACCCACACGCCTTCCTGCGGGTGGACTGGCTCCAGCTGCTCAGAAATCCCCTCCTTCCCTGGCTGAACCTCCTGCAGTCACGTGACTCCTCACACTGCGCTCAATGAAACCCTCTGAAAGGGCTGCCAGCTCGCCCAGTTTTCCATGAATTAGGTCCTGACACTTCAATGAGGGAAAGACAATGCCTGAACCCCTGCCAGCCCTGGCTCCCAGCCTAGTGCGTGTCACGGAACTCTCCCCGCAGCCCGCAGGAGCAGCACTCAGACGCCCCAGACCGCCACACAGACAGACCCTTGAAAACTCCCAGCGCTGGGTGGGGTTACAGCTGCCAGGATGTTTCCCAGCCCCTGGCACCCAGTGGCTCCAGACTGTGCCGAGAAAGTTTTCTGTTGTTATTTTATTTTGTTTTTATTTTTATGAATGGCTTTGGTAAAAAAAACGCAGACTGATGCATAATACTACCGCCATTCATGAAAAGGGAAAGGAAGCAACTGCTGTCTGGAAAGCTTTCTGGACACCAAATAGACTGTGAGTCTCTTATCTTCCTTGAGACGTGTCTTAGTTTAGAAGTAAGTGTTGATACCTGGAAGCCAGCTGCTCCTCAGGGTCGTGGCCTCACAAACACCGCTGGCCAAGTCACATCTCTGCTGGGTCCACAGGGAACGAGCACCACTTTCCTGCACCAGTGCTTCTCTCTGCATGTGCATGTATTATGGGAGGCTAATTCCCTCATGCTTCCAACATCTCCCCATTTTATGGGAGGGCCCAGGCCTTGTTCTCATTTTCTCATAGGGAGCTAAGGACAAGGAGGGTCTTTAAGCAATCTCCCCGATCATTTCTAAAACTGTAACAGCCCGAGTTTCCTAATTCTCCCACTCTTCCATACAAGGCTCTGAAGAAACCCATTCTGCTCTCAAATTATAAAAACATCAAAACCAAATGCAAGGCAGGGAAGTTGTACTTCCTGGCCTAGATTTTTAAACTCCAGATTCTTTCCTCTTTGGGGTCCCTCAGCCCCCCCACAGTAGTGGACACCCATGGCTTCCTCCCTCAGGCCCAACTGGGATTCTCCAAGGCTCCTGATGGAAAAGTGAGTCCCTTGGGACAGGAGTCAGGCTGCGAAGTCAGCCACCCGCCTCAATCGGAGATTCTCCCTTCACAGTCAGCTGTGGACCAAGTCCCTTCCACAGGTACGGATAACTTGACTGCTGCTCTGCTGAACAGACAGGAAAACCTTTCCAATTGTTTTGTAGACAGCTCTGATGATTATGTCTCTAATGAGTGAGTTTACACAGCTCAGGCTCTGTCAACATGGTATGCAAACCTCTCTATGCAGAGAGTTTGAGCTCATTATGTTAAAAGATGTTTATATCTTTCAAAGAGCTTGAAATGGAAGTTCCCCCAGTGCATTTAAACTTCTAAAATGCAATGGGTGAAAGAGCTTCCTCCTAGAATCATACATCCACCATGAGCAACAGCACCCAAGGACTTCGAAGGGAAGATCTGAACCAAGGTGGTGTCAGAATAACCCTGGCTGGAGAGCTGGGAGACCTCCCCCATCCCCCTGTCGCATGTCCCCACAGCGAGAGTGAGACAGACTCTGAACCAAGGCGGTGTCAGAGTAACCCTGTGTGGGGAGCTGGGGGACCCCCCCTCCCCCGTCACACGTCCCCACGGGGAGACTGAGACAGACTCTGAACCAAGGTGGGGTCAGAATAACCCTGTGTGGGGAGCTGGGGGACCCCCCCCCCCCGTCACACGTCCCCACGGGGAGAGCAAGACAGACTCTAAACCAAGGGGGTGTCAGAATAACCCTGTGTGGAGAGTTGGGGGACCCCCCAGCACACGTCCCCACGGGGAGAGCGAGGCAGACTCTGAACCAAGGGGGTGTCAGAATAACCCTGTGTGGAGAGTTGGGGGAGCCCCCCCAGCACACGTCCCCACGGGGAGAGCGAGGCAGACTCTGAACCAAGGGGGTGTCAGAGTAACCCTGTGTGGAGAGCTGGGGGACCCCCTCTTCCCCAGTCACATGTCCCACGGGGAGAGTGAGCTCTCTGTGACCAGGTGGCCTTCACTGTTGTCCTCTGTAGGTCACCTTGTGACACAGGAGCTCAGCCATGCTGAAAGTGCCGATGGGAGCAGCTTTACCTGTTGAGAGTCGACATAAGCAGCTTAAGACCCAATAGGCAGAGACAGCTCAGAGGGTTAAAAAGGGAAGGACACAATTCTGGATTCTGAGACCACAAGCAAACTAGCATTTCTACAAACGGAAGAGAAAGCTATCAAACTCTTCAAGTCCACAGAGTGGTTTGGTTTTTACGAGTTTGCGAGATGCTTGTGTAGGAAGTGGTCTGCCACGCACAACCTTCTCAGAATAACTAAGGAGTCAGCTCTCTAGCCCTCTGAGAATTCAACCTGTGGTTCCAGGAAGTCTAGGCATTTCAAAGCTGACACTTAGCTAAGTCACCTTGTCTACTGGCTCTTGAAAGAAAATCCTCAAAACAAAGGATCTAGACATTAATCACCCATTTTAGCTAATCTAAAGAGGAGCCGAATGGGCTCATCAACTTAATTTAACAGCAGCAGGCAGGATGCTTGGGGCAGATGAGTCCTACACAGAATGAGCAGGCCAGAAACCAAGCGGCCCTTCCGCTGGGACTCGGTAAGATGGGTCTCAGGGTTAATGTAAGCAGCAGATTTTAATCTAATTAGTTCCTCTTGCTTCTTGCCAGCTGATAGTAGGTAGTTTTGCCTACTTTGTTTTAAAACCACACGCCCACTGTTCAATTAATAAATACTTCTGTTCCCTAGCACAATCTTTTATCAAGTGGATTGCTCTTCCATTCTCACAGCCATATAGGATAGGACATATCTAATTATTTATGAAGAAAAGAATTTAAAAAACCTAATTTCTGTGAGAATTTCTCAGTAAGAGCTATATTTTAGAGGCCTTCATGCCCTCTACAATAACAACTCACAGTGAGCTCAGTCATTTAAAATTTTAAGTTAAATATAGTGTCAGATTAAAAATGATTGCTTAAAAATACTTGCTTCTAAATTTCCAAAAGAGTTCTTTATACTTAAAGTCAGCTCACTGAAATACTGAGACCTCTGACTGCGTTTGTGTCCACACAAGTGCCACCAGAGGTAGCAGCCCGAACCCCCCATGGGCAGGCGGTACAGTGTGATGGGCGTGCCCTCCCGCCCGATGGGCGTGTCCCTCCCGCCTGATGGGCGTGTCCCTCCCGCCTGATGGGCGTGCCCTACCGCGTGGGTGAGATTTCAGTGTGTTTGATAAACAGGCCTCTCGCCCTAATCACTTTCTAGAATTGATTGTTTACAGTAACAGTGTCCAAAAATGCTGAATAAGCAGACACAGCTCAGATAATGGACAAGTAACTGTCAAGTCTGTGCAGACCCGCCGTGCCACGCGCCATGCAGCTGCTCCAGTGATGGAGTGTCCATGGAGGGAGCTCCTTTTGAATTGTGGTCTGAACAGTATCCTTCTTCAACCTTCACTCCAAGTTGTTTAAAAGCTTAAAAGATGGCCTTTTTCTCTATATACGTTATTATAATTCACCAGCGTTCACGTTCACTTCATCAGGGGCTCAGAAGCTCTCCCTGGTCCCCTCCAGTCCTCGGGTGCCGCGCTGAGCGAGCTTCCTCTCACTGTGCCATGGCTGGAGGAGGGTCCCCATATCAACAGGGAAATGGTACAATGGACACGTTTGTTCGTGGCCTGCTGGATTTACAGTTTTAAAACTTCAGTATCCCAGAATGTCAAGGTTTGTGTTTGGGTCGCTTAAAAAAAAAAAAGAACCAGCTTTTGGCTGGTGCCACAGCACCTCCTCCAGACCAGCAGGCGCGTGCTGGTGAGCGCCCCTCTTCACTGACCCTGGACGCTCGTCACACACACTTTGCAGCTGCCCAGAGAAGTTCTAGGAGATGACAACTCCTAACTAAGCTTAGAGTCAAAGGCCACGCTCAGAGGTTGGTACCCATCTATGGGAGTTGAGTACAAGGCATCCCACAATAGCAAGTTGGGAAAACTGCTTGACTTACGGAAAAAGTGTGTTTTGCATTTTTTTTTTTTTTTTTGCAGTTTTTGGCCAGGGCTGGGTTTGAACGCACCACCTCCGGCATATGGGCCTGTACCCCACTCCTTTGAGCCACCAGGCGCCACCCCGGAAGGAGTGTGTTTTGGTAGTTAGATGGGAACATGGTATGTATGAAGGTTGAAGAATTTATTTCAGATCAAATGTTGGTGCAACAATGTGAGGATGGGGGTCACCTGCAGCGAGCTGGACACGGACGGATCGCGTCCCTGGATAACACTTGTCTTGAGCTGGAAGCTTCTATGTTTTAGTGTGTTCCTGAATTGAGAACAGCCCTGCCCATGGTGGGTGGAGAAGAGAAAGCATCTACTGTGAGTAGCGCTGATGGTATTGCTCACTTGGAGGCGCACTGTGCTGGGTCAGGCTCCCCTCTCTGCCCCCGCCCCAGCACTTTCCTGTGGGCGCAGGCAGCCACAGGTGGTTACAATGTGGAGTAACACCTGGCTCTGGTAGCCAAAGGAGGTTTTGTAGCTCTCTTTACAAAGTCTCCTGAGAAGTGATAGTCTAGGGGTAGTTTTGGCAAAATCTCTGAAATTTCTCCTAGTATTGGAGGGAAGGAGAGGTGTTCTTTATTTTCTATTCTACTTGGCTTTACTCTCAGACTTTAAAGCCGAAGGCAAAAGCAAACACTGTTTCACAAATATCAAAGAGAGTATTACAGCAGAGCCTTCACTGCCACCGGCCTCACTATGTCTGCTCAGAGATAAGAATGGCGGCCGGGCATGGTGGCTCACACCTGTGATCCCAGCACTCTGGGAGGAGAGGCAGGTGGAGTTCAAGACCAGCCTGAGAAAAAAAGTGAGACTCTGTCTCTACTAAAAATAGAAAAACTGAGGCAAGAGGATGGCTTGAGCCCAAGAGTTAGAGGTTGCTGTGAGCTGTGATGCCACGCCATTCTACCCAGGGTGAGAGCTTCGGACTGTCTCAAAAAAAAAAAAAAAAAAAAAAGATGAGAAGGGCTACAATCAACAATCTACTCTAGCTGGTGTGGATGAACACCAGCCTGGGTGGGTGCAGCAATAAAGCAGGGTGGATTGCGTGAGAGCAGATTGGGGGCCAGTACTCGGGAGTTCTTGCCTTTCAGACACCCTCGGAATGGAGGGGAAATGTCAAAAATCACAGTATCCTGATTACTTTGAAAATCTGTCCTTCTGAAATCTGACCTGATGAAATTACATGTTGGCTCATCAAATACTAACTGATACACAATATGTCAGACAGCGACTGGGTGTACAAAGCAAATAAATACTTCAAAGTGTCCAGAGTTTAATGGGGAAGACAAATGATAAAAACAAATACTAGGATACAACAGGAAATTTTAGACTAGCATTTTCCTACAATGTATTCTGAAGTGTGGAGAGGCATACTCATCAAACAGGGAGGAAAGCAATTACAAGAAAGAATAGAGAGATGACCGCTTTCCTTATAGTAAGGAAAATGAGAAAGCAGAGATAAGTTCATTTAAAAAAAGCACAAGAAGAATCTGGAGCTGATGTAGAGGAAAAGTCACTTCTCTCCTATCACAAAAAATACAGCTAGAAAGAAAATTCTTCGCCTTCACTTTGGAAAGTTAAAGATTATAGCTCATCTTAAAAACCAAAAGATAACGTCGTACGGATGGTGTTGTCAAGCCACAGTTCTAAGGTGATGCCGTGGTGTGCTCTGGAATGGAGCAGTTTCATGGACGTTTTTATTTTATGGTTTTATGGAAGACGGCTGTGCTCTGGGGACACAGAGATGCTGAAGTGAACAGTCACTCAGGCTGGGTGCAGGAAGGACGGTCTGTGAGTCAGCTGCTGATCTCAATTTTTATGATTCTCCTAAGATTTGGGGGAAAGATTCACCCTTATGCAAAGAAGCAGAGTGAAAACTGCAAGGCTGACATTACTTCATGGAAAAAGAATCTGTTTCAGTCCCATTTCCGTAGCCTACATGTTATTTATTTATTTAACGAGAGACAGAGTCTCCCTCTGTCATGGTGGTAAGCACCATGGTGTCATAGCTCACAGCAACCTCAGTCTCCTGAGCTCAAGTGATCCTCTCTCTTTTTTTTTAGAGACAGAGTCTCACTTTGTTGCCCTTGGTGAGTGCCATGGCATCACAGTTCACAGCAACCTCCAGCTCTTGGGCTTAGGTGATTCTCTTTGCCTCAGCCTCCCAAACAGCTAGGACTATAGGCGCCTACCACAATGCCTGGCTATTTTTTGTTACAGTTTGGCTGGGGCTGGTTTCGAACCTGCCTCCCTCAATATATGGGGTCGGCACTCTATTCACTGAGCCACGGGTGCCACCCTCAAGTGATCCTCTTGCCTCAGCCTCCTGAGTAGCTAGGACTATAGGCAACTGCCTCTACGCCTAAATAGTTTTTCTATTTTTAGTAGAGACAGGGTCTTGCTGTTGCTCAGGCTGCTCTCAAACTCTTGAGATGAAGCAATCCACCCGCTTTGGCTTCCCAGAGTGCTAGGATTACAGGTGTGAGCCACTGAGCCTATCTAAGTTTTTTAAAAAGAATCTTTATATATTCTTTACAAGTTCAAATTATTAATACTTATTCTGTATTTCTTTTTCTCTGCGTATACCATTCACAAAACTGGGCCACTTTGCATATGATACATACTTAACAGTGTCAAAGGAAGATGAACAAACATCTAAAACACCCAGCCGCTGGGCTGCAACAGATTAAATGCATGCATACTGTGTTTATGGTAAGCCTACGTCCAAACTGACATACTGTGTTTACGGTAAGCCTACGTCCAAACTGCAGCTAATTTCAATTTCAACCAGTTAGAAAGACACATGTTCAATATCAAATGAAAGCAGATGGCTCGGAGCCTGCAGCTCAAGTGGCTAGGGCACCAGCCACATACACCAGAGCTGGCGGGCTGGGATCCAGCTCGGGCCCGCCAAACAACGACAACTACAACCAAAAAATAGCCGGGCATTGTGGCGGGCATCTGTAGTCCCAGCTACTTGGGAGGCTGAGGCAAGAGAATCACTTAAGCCCAAGAGTTGGAGGTTGCTGTGAGCTGTGATGGCACAGCACTCTATCAAAGGTGACAGCTTGAGGCTCTGTCTCAAAAAAAAAAAAAAAGAAAGTAGATACTGTTAGAGACGACCAGTAACTAATATCCAAATCTGTTGATAGTCCAACTTTGTTGGTAATATACTGAAGATATACATCTTCTTGACGTCTGGCCTATTATCCAGTTGGTGGTCACGCTGACTGAATCCGGACTTGAAAGACACACAATCTTACATATCACCTGTGCGTCTCTGTGCACCTGCCCACATGGTTATAGAAAGAGTGATTTTAAAAACAGTTCTTATTACTTTCATTTTGACTAAAGATATTTAAAATCAATGCTTTGAAAATTCCTTTGGTTCTAAGAACATCTGTCTAGGTCTTTGAAACATTTGAAAATGGTTTTACAGATGATTTCACTATCAAGTATTTCCCAACAGCTAAAATATTACACATGGAAAATGAATTTTACAAGCCGAATCATGATTTTAGGTATTTCCTTTCCACAAGGAAAGAGTCAGTACATTTATTTGTAGTCTCCTATGTTCTTAAGGGTTACACAGGGGCAGTTTGTGGGCCAAGAGCGCCATGATACAAACTGAGTCATCTCTCTCCTGCAATCCTAATTTAGCACCATTTCCCCGACCTCATCTAGGGCTGACTCTAGCAGCTGAGTTATTTTCCTTAGAGGAATCTTAATATTCAGTCTGAGAAATGTTAACTATTCCTGAACTTGAGCTTATACCCTTGAACTTTTTGAACAATGGTGGAAGGGAGTTCTCTTCCACATCCTCACCCTTCAGGGTGGACCTTGCACCCTGGTTTTTCTAGGGGTTCTCTTCCCTCGAGGATTTCTCTAGATTAACACCTGTGCCTCAGAATCTGTGAATTAAAATCTCTCTGTTCCTTCTTTAGAAAACCAAACACTTCAATTAGCTTTGCTTCCAAATCTGCTCAATCCAAACCCTATGGAGCTTCAGGCAACCACTCGAACCACCTGACTCAGCTCAACTTTTCTCAAGGTGATGGCGCTGAGACTGGTGCTCTGTTCACTTAAGAACGATTTATCTTTGTTTAGAATTGTTAGGGTTATTCCTGAGATGTCTTTCTGTATTTTGCTTCTTGATCACATCCACCAAAACAAACCTTCTTTAATTTCATCTCAGAATGAGATGACGGGATCCTTTGTAAATTTACATAAATCAAATAACAATGCAGCAATCCACAGTTTAAAAGTGACTTAAAGTGGTCTGTCTGATGTGACCCTCGCAGCACCATCTACAGAGGCCTTGCCCTGTAGAGTCATGCGTGAAGGGGCTGAATGCTAAGGACAGGGGTCACTTGCACATGACGACAAGGCTGGGGCCACGCCACCTGCCAGGCTGTGCATGGTGCCCTATGCCCCCTCCACTGCACCACGCCACCCCAGGGAAGAACCATGGACTACATGTCAGCATATTCTGTGCTTGCTCTTTTCATGACAAAAAAAAAAAAAAAATCAGTGTTATATGCACCCATCCTCTTTTATCTATAAAAATAGATGTTTTAAAAAACATAACAAAATCTAGTTTTCTAGGGCAAAGATGTCACTAAGGAGAAGGATGACCAAATATGGAGAAAAACTGCGTTTACCCTAACGATTTAAAGGATCTTAGTTCACAAGAATGTTCCTAATGTATTTAAAGGACAACTCAGCATTAGAAAACTATATTTATACTAACAGCTTCTGCTCTGCAGAAAGCTTTCTCATCAAAAAGTTCAAGATATCTTAGAAACATAAATATCTTATTTCTCACTGGATTTCTATAAAAGCAGAAACCCTATCCTGCAGTCCTTATTGGCATCTCTATCTATCAATCTATACTTTCCTTAATCCTTTTATTTCTCTTTTTCATTTAGAAAACTCCATTGAAAAAACTCCAGGTAAAGCTGTGAAGGCTCAGGTATCTGTGATAAATGCTAAGAAATTATTCGTTTGTCCCCCCTTGCTGCTTACTCTAGTGTTTGATTGTGTTGGAAATGTTACCTATAAATTTTGCAGCGTCTCTGACATAGGAGATCCCTGGATGCCCGTCTGCGTCTGTGGAGTTTAATCTCCTATATTATATGTTCCTGTCTGTGAGAATGTGAGGAAGAATGGAGATGCTTCCCAGGCAGGTGTCAGGCAGGTCCTTCCCATGTGCAGCCTCCTGCACTCTCAGCCTGTCCCCTTCTCCTCCCTGACCCTTGCATATCTGTTGCCCTTACTCCCAGGCGCAGCCCAGTCTCTGCACTAAGGGCTTCTCCCCAGCCCTGAGCAGACCATCCCCAGTGGAGAGCTTTGGGGGGCTTCTCCCCAGCCCTGAGCAGATCATGCACAATGGAGAGCTTTGGGGGGCTTCTCCCCAGCCCTGAGCAGACCATCCCCAGTGGAGAGCTTCGGGGGGCTACTCCCCAGCCCTGAGCAGACCATGTTCCATGGAGAGCATTGGGGGGCTTCTCCCCAGCCCTGAGCAGACCATCCCCAGTGGAGAGCTTTGGGGGGCTTCTCCCCAGCCCTGAGCAGACCATCCCCAGTGGAGAGCTTCGGGGGGCTTCTCCCCAGCCCTGAGCAGACCATCCCCAGTGGAGAGCTTTGGGGGGCTTCTCCTCAGCCCTGAGCAGACCATCCCCAGTGGAGAGCTTCAGGGGGCTTCTCCCCAGCCCTGAGCAGACCATCCCCAGTGGAGAGCTTCGGGGGGCTTCTCCCCAGCCCTGAGCAGACCATGCTCCGTGGAGAGCATTGGGGGGGGCTTCTCCCCAGCCCTGAGCAGACCATCCCCAGTGGAGAGCTTCGGGGGGCTTCTCCCCAGCCCTGAGCAGACCATGCCCCATTGGGGGGGCTTCTTCACAAACAGGTATGTTGCCGCCCTCTCACTCAGTCACTAAAACGTTTCCTGCCTTCTGCAATGAGCAAATATTCAGAAGATTTTCAGCTCACTTCTCCACCCTCTCACTGCTAGAAGTTCTTCTACTCTTCCTGCCCTTTGTGTCCAGTGGCATCTCACACTGTCCATAGAGCTTGTGAAAGGATGGGTGTTCATTACAAATGCACGTGCCTGGACTCCACTCCAACACCAGGAGGGGCCCAGCGACCTGCTTTACAAAATAAGCAAGAGACACTGTCCTGGGAAGGCAACGTTTACAGACCACAGTTCCCCTCTGACAAGGTGGTCGCTGATAAGAGAGTTCCTTGTGCAAAGATCCCCAAGGGGGGAGAAGAAAATGAGTATGTCTTTAAAATAGGACAAGACATATTAAATAGGATTTTACCTCCCTACATTTCCTGTAGATCAGTATGTGCAAGGAAAGGTAATAAAAATTAAACCAACTCATAAGAAAGTAGTGAATTCCAATGAGTCTCAAGTAGCCCACCAGAGGAAGGTCCCCTGTGTGCTCTGGGGCGTAACAGGGAGACCCAGCTCACCCTGGCTTGATGGTGCTGCTGTCAACCCCAACAGAGAGGCTGGAGGTGTTGCGCTGCCCAGCTCAGTATGTGCAGAGGTCAAGGACTGTCGGAGCTTCAGATTCTTTCCACCTCTCTGCTCTATCATCTGGGGCTTATTCTCCGTGTATCTCCCTCAGAATCACAAAGTGGGTATGGCCATTAGTGGTAGGAGGCCCTTCCAGAAGAGTCTACGTCCAGTAGAAGGAGAGACCGTTTCTTCCCACGGCCCCAGCAGGTTTCCTTGTCTTGCAAGGTGACTGGGATCCCCATGTGCAGCTTGGACAAGTCAGATGTACCTGTGGGTCATGGAAAGCGTCTCTTCCTGTGAAGAAAGGGAGACGGGGTGGGTGGAGGCAGTGGCCGTGCTGGCCTAGCCGTGGGGGCTGCTAAGAGGGGCCTTCTAGGCTCTGATCCCCCTGCTCAGGGTCTGCCTGGGGTTGTCCTCTGGGGTTGGTGCACAACGCTTTTGCTCCCATTGGGCTATTTCTGGGGGTAGAAAAGCCGTCTCTGGAGAGTGCACACCTTGGTCCTATGGTCACTGTGGGGGCCAGGTCAGTGGCTTTTGCTCTCCTGGTCTGCTCAGATTTACCAAATCTGGTAAATCCAGATTTGTGGGCCAGAGCGTGTAGCTGTTCCTGATGACTGGTCAGTGAGTATGCCATGTGGTCAGAAGCCAGCTCACCTCCTCGGCCATGTCCAGGAGGAGTCCAGAGGCAGGCAGTGAATGAGGGGCATGAGCTTCCGCCACATTCTGGGAGCTAGTGTGGACGTCTCCTGACTTTCAGTGGGAGTGGCCAGCGTCCCACCTGGTTGAACCAAAGAAGCGCAGGTGCGCCCCCCCCTCAATGAGCAGGAAGCCTCTGCCCTGGGAACAAGCCATGCCTTAAGTGAGCGGCCGTCCCTACCTGGCCATGGCACCCCTGCCCTGGCTCCAGATAGCACATGCTGGTGTGTCTGGGCTCACTGCCAGATGTGTGAGGATCTCTGCTCTTGCAAAGAACCATTGGTGGCGGCAGGTATTTTTTCTTTAATTTTAATTTTTTAAATAAAGGCAGGATGTCTGTAAGGTGGTGTCTGTGATTGTAGGCGCTGTTCTCAGGACCTGGCAGTTACCTGGAGTATCACAGAAGCAGCTTTTTGGCTTTGGGGAAATTATCCCCCAAAGAAGTCTATGGGCTTCGTGAGGTGAAGCAGAGTTAGCGTTTCAGTACCTGTAGAGCTCTGGGGGAAAGACAGCGATAGCGGGAAGAGCAGGGCTTTAGGGCCAGCAGGACCCTTGAGGTCAGGTGTGGGATGCCCATGCACATGCCGTGGGACCTGGTAGCAGCCTGAACCTGGATTTCCTAATCTGTGTCACGTGGACACCTCACAACTGTGGGGTGACTGGATTTGTGTGCCCCAAAGCATGTGCACCCTGCTGGCTGTGAGCGTTCAAGCTCCGCTCAGCAGCACCAAGGATGTGGCGGTGGTGGCTCTGGCAGGAACAGTGATGGCAGTCATGGTGACACCACTCCGTGGACTGCTCATAGAGCTCACTAGCAAACAAAGCAGTATCACACCAGTGAATGACTTCAGGGCTCCGCGTTACACATTTAAAACCCACACTCTGTGATGTGGCCATTTGCCACTTACGCCCGCCACATGTGTGGCCTTCAGGATTCTGGTTCCAGCTGCCCAGGAGTGGGCGGCCAGGCAGAGTGTTTCTGTGCTTTGTTCACCCAGCTCGGGACAATGGCGACTTCCTTTGCATTGTGTGGTCAGAGCTCACAGGCGCACTTTTCACGAAGATGCTATCTACACCCATTTCCTTCATTCAGCTCCTGCCTGGCTATTTCAAGCACTTGATTTGTGGATAGGGCTATCCTCCCCCCACATTCTTGTAGGGCCAAAAAAAAAAAAAGAATGGAACAAAAGATTTACAGAGAGAGCAAAGAACACACACATTCATAATATTAACAAGGAACCATTACTTAATAGTAAAAGGAAAACAGCTTAATAACAGTGGCTTGCAAACTACGTCTGACCCACACGTTCCATCGGTGAATGGATCCAGCCATGTGAACATTAAAGCTGTATGTCCCAGGCATGTATGAGAATTCCCTGTAGCTTTTTTTCATAACATTACTGTAACTTGAGGCTGCAGGAGAAGGCTGGGCCTTGAGCTCTGAGCTGCTGCCCTGAGACTCTGGAGCTTAAACTGCTTCCCTTGTTCTCCTGTCTCCAAAACACCCCAGGCTGCTGGGAGGAGAACCAGGCTTTAAAACACACTATTGTCAGGGGTTTCTTTTGAAAGGAACCTATATTTTATTAAATTTAATTAATGACTACCAATTTATGTGGCAGGATTTAAAAAAAAATCTTACTTAAAAAATTATCATGCTCTGAAAGTAACTTTCAGCATGTTATAAAGTTAGAATTTCAGTGAAGGCAAATTTAATTCTTCTGTGTTCAAAGCTACGTGTTACTTGCAAACTACCTTTAATTGTTTAAAAGGGGCAAGAAGTACACGTTTCTCTAAGACGACAACGTAAGTTTCTACACCGCGATGTCTGCACGTGTGTTACACAGACAGAAAAGAAAACCAAATCCAATCCCAACAGACGCTGAGCCTGTAACAAGCGTGTGACACATGCGGTCACACAGACCCTCTGCCAGAGAGAACCCCCTCGCTCAACAAATGTCCAAGGAGCTGCTTAAGTGACTGACAGATTACTCCCAAACAACTGTGAAGCAGCCACCTAACAGTTCACATTCAACTCTGAGCTCACTGTGTGGCAACGCTTATGACAGTTCTAATATTTGATCACATATAACCTTAAAATTAAGTTCATTTTCAACCTGTAGTTTAATGTCAAGTAGAATGTGCAGAGCTAATACTGAAGAGCGTGACCATTTGAACAACCTGATTCTCCTGACGCTTCCCAGCAGAGTTGACGACTACAGTGTGCTCAGCACACAAAGCCACACACACACTCTCCTAACCTCCCTCCTACTGGCCACAAAGCCTGCGGTGACCAGGGGAGAGGAGCCAAGGAGAGAGGGGGGTGTGGTCGCTGTCCAGTTCAGAGAACCTGTGTCTTATGCTCTGGCCCCTAGCAAGACGAGCTGGGCCTTCCTGCCCTAAGACCCACCAAGTCCTACGGGTGACACCTGCGGGGTGCCAAAGTCTGAGTCTCCTGCCACCATCATGGACATACAGCTGCATTCAGGGGCCTCCGGGAGCAGATGAGGAGACCAATGCCACCAGCACGGGGCAAGGCCAGCCTCTGGGCTGTGTGTTTTCATCCCCAGTCCCTCAACCGATGGGCAGATCACTTCCAACTTTCGAACGTTCACAGGCGTGAGCAGAGGCAGGCACAGGATGAAAGCTCCTCACTCCACTCATGAAGAAGTGACGCCCGTGTGCGTGCTGATGGTTTTTACGGAGCAAATGGAGGCATGATGAGCCATGATTTGGCCAAAGCTCTCAGGAAGTCAGAGTTTGCAATTTCATTATAGCCACAACCTATTAAATAATAAAGCCATCAAAATAAAAATGTGAATCCACAGTGGGCTGGGGTTTACAAAGAGCCACCTACAGTGTGGTGCCAGAACTCTCCTAATGAGAAGCAGAGAGTGGACACGGATGCTAACGCGGAAAGCACATGGTCACGGCAGCACAGACAGGGAGAAGGAGGGCAGGAGACTTCCAGCGGACCTGCTAAAGCCACAGAACTTGTTTTATCCACACTGTATTTTTATCAGTGGCCAGAGAGTGCCACTGTTACAATCTGAATAAATTCTCAATTATTTAAACTACGTGGGATAACATCTCAGAAGGTTCCCACTTACATCTGAATTCGGTTAGAACATACTCTCTCTCTCTCTCTCTTTTTTAAGACAGAGTCTCACTCTGTGCTCAGGATAGAGTGCCGTGGTGTCAGCCTATTGACAGCAACCTCAAAACTCCTGTGTTCAGGTGATCTCCTGCCTCAGCCTCCTGGGTGGCTGGGATTACAGGTGCCCACCACACCTGGCTACTTTTTCTACATTTAGTAGAGATGGGATCTGCTCTTGCTCAGGCTGGTTTCAAACTCCTAAACTCAAGGGATCTTCCCATCTCAGTCCCCTTATCACAGGTGTCACTACCACGCTCGGCTAGGTCACATTCTCTTAAAGTACCTGTTTATAGGAAGATGTGAGAATTCCCCGCTTTCTGGGGCTACTGTCCACTGAATATACAAAAAAGCAGATACTTTCTGAGAATTCGCACAGTCAATGGAGACTTGCACACATGATCCAGAGGAGAGCCCAGCAGACGAGGCAGAAAAGGAGGCGGGATGCGGCTAACAGGATTTGACAAAGAGCTGTGCATCTTTTTCTGAGAGCTTGTGTGTGGGCATGTTCCATCCTCGAGCCGTTTAGTACCACTCATCAAGTGGGTCTGTGCTGTGCTCTGCTCTGGGGTCGATGAATCATGCCCCCATGGGTGTAAGCAAATTAATGACAGGTTAATTCTTCTAACAAATGGTAAATAAAAATTCAGTGAGTAGAAGAAATCCTCACTTTGGCTTGTTGTTTATCGAGTGCAAGCTGATGTTTAAAGAGGTAAAAACATTTTGACAGACAGCTCTCAGCATCTTATATACTTTTTCTTTTACTCAGCAACAGGCTAACCTACTGAGGAGACAGGGTGTAGTTACGTGAATATCTCTATGATCTTTTTATCCTTTAGCATTAATTACCTCTCTCTCACTGTACAGATCATCCAGTATATAAAATGTTATTACAAAATGTGTTTCATGAGAACTTCAACCTATTCTGTAGCTTGCTTGGGCAGGAAAAATTAAAGGGGTACTTCGCAATATCACTTCTGCTTAAAGGCCAAATTTAGTGTTCGGTCTGGTGTCTGTGATCTCCAGTACAGTGACACAGACAGACTCTGATGGAGCTCTGGGTGGGAAGGTTGCTCCATGGATCACGCTGTTCTTGAGGCCCTGATACTTCCCAGGCTCCTGCAGCTGGTGAGGGATGGAGTGAACCTTCACACCTCTGTGTCCACCTTGGCATGACGAAACTTCCCTTCACATCACACGGGACGGATGGGGTGGGGTGTGATGACGGCAAAGAATTCACAGGAATGCAGTTCACTGCCCAGATACCCAGCCCCACTTCTCAAAGCAATGAGAGGTCTCCTCTCGCGGCCCAAGAGCAACTCAGAGCGCATGGAACAGGGGTGTGGCGAGAGAGCTGCCAGGTTGGCATCTGTGGTGTGTGCTCAGAATGTCCAAATCCCTGATGTTCTGAGCAGCAGTGGCAAGGAAAAGGCATTGGCTGTAGCCGTTACAATAACTGATTTTCAGAAAATGAGGAAACCCTTTTGAAAGACAGCTGCTTTAGGTTTTGACTTGAGCATGAGTTTTCCAGACGGTAGCCTTGTCACGAGCCCAGAGAGTCTCCCCCGGTCTCAGAACAAAGTCTTCACTAATCAAACACAGCTCTCCCGTACCCGGCGTGCTCTCCAACTCTGGCAGGGCTGTGCTGCCTGGGGAACACGCCCGCCACTCATGACACACAGCACTGTGTCTGGTCATGGAGCTGTGGAGGTCTGCACCCAACCAAGTGGGCCAAGCTGAATCTACCTTTTAACCATCCACTGAGCAACAGCTGATTCATTCCCCTCCTCATTTATTCCACACACATTCCCTGACTGCCTCCCATGTACCAGGGACTGGACTAAGCACAAAGCTCTCAGCGCAGTCAGCACTCAAGAAAAAAGGAAGGAAGGAAGAAAAAATAGGATCTTTGCTATTTAGCAAAACCCAGTGATGCTTATGCTAATAATCCAACATTATCAAGAAACACAAAATTTCATTCAGTGTATTCACAAATGTAGCTTGAGACACACGGATCATTTGTATGAGCCAGATTTTCATATACAATCATCTTACTGAAATTTGAAGTTTAAACTTGAAGACATTAACTCAACTCTCTAAAAAATGGACCCATCCAAGCTCAGAGGAGCTTTCACAGGGCCAGCCCCTGACTTCAGCCTTCACTCCCACCTTCTCCTGGGAAGGAGGAGGGACCACGTGAAGGTTGGTCCTCAGGGAAACCAGCTGCCTCACTGCCCTGCCGGGGGTGGGGTACAGATTTATCATGCTCAAACACCGGGCCCTTGAAGCCAAATTTATGCTACAAAACAATTAAAGAATAAAGGTAACTCAAACTGCGGAAGTTCAAATAGTTTATCCAAGTTTAAATCATTAAAGAAACCTCCATTTCTTGGGTTTATTCTAGTCCTCCATTGATTGTTGTTCTGGCTCCTATTAACTCATACACACTCAGAGTTTTTAGAAGAAAAAAGGATACAGATACCAAATCAGCAATTTGTAGCGTAAACACCGCGTGCGCTTGGACACATCTGGATGCACATCCCCACACATGTCTACCAACCTGCTTAGCTCCTGGGTCCCCTTCTTGTTGCCCTTGGTAAGTAGAATCCTTATAAGCATATAAAGGATATTTATAGGAGCGAAAATCTCTGAAGTCTTTCAACATTTGATTGTTTTATGTAGATGTGAGATGATGGTTTGGGGAGGGAGTAAAGAAGGAAATTCCAAAATGTGAATGGTATTTAAACCTCTTAAATTTTTTTCTTCAAAGGAAGGAAAAAAAAAAGAATAAAATTATGATTTCCCTGTTCAACAAGATGGCACGCAGGATGGCTGTGGGCAGAAAAATAACTAAAAAGAATATAAAGACCCACGGATTTGAGTCCCTTTCATAAAATATGTACGTTAAAAAAAAATCCAACAACCATAAAACAACCTTTTCTTTGATGCCGAACAAAAAACAACCTTGAAATTTAGTGCTGCTGAGCAAATGAATGAAAAATACAGATGTCTTTACCTTCAGCTCAACTCAGATCTGCCATCTGAACACCCCCATGCTTAACTCTTTATACCACTAATCGATCAAAATATTGTGTTAACAGCAAAGGTTTAAAGTAAGACTTAAACATATTTCTTTTTTTTACTCCCTCAATGAAGTAGAAAATTCAGCTGTGCCATAACCCTTTTCCTGTCCTCCCGGAATTACAAGACTTTAAATAATACATAAAAGCAAAATATGTGTATCTTTTCCTGGTGTCCTACTCCTGTCTGATTTTTTTAAAATTAAGATATTGATTGCTTTATTTAAAACACAGGACCTTGATGCTATTTTAATTTTCCAAAGTCAGCTCATAATACTAATTTCCCTAAAGGTCAAAGACAATGCATTAAGGAAATACCACCTGCTACTTAGAGCTTGCACAGGAAATTTGCATTTCCACTCTGTAATGTGTTATTTGGGAGAAGGAAACGCCAGCCTACTCCATCCTGCCCAGGTACAGAACCCCAGGAGCTGCAGAGCAGCAGACAAGAGCCACGGCAGTGTCCATGTCCACACCCAATTCACAGACAGTGAAAACTCCGCAGAGGCAGCCGGAGAGCGCGTGCTGACAGTAAGCGGTTCACCCCCACGCTCTCTTCTGCTCCCCTCAGAGGCAGCTCACTTGCCAGCCCACCGGAGTTGGGCTTATTCGACAGAGGAAAGGTTTTTCAATCTTTTATAAACAGTCTTGAGGGATGAAGGTGGTGGCTGTGGCCACGCCCTGTAACCTGCCCCAGAGAGTGAGGGAAGAGCATGGGGGACTGCCTGCCCAAAGTTCAACAGGCCCTTTCCACAGTTTATTTACAAACCAAACAAGGCTGAAGACAGATTACTTCCCACTGTCCAGCTCCCAGCAAAGGGGCCGCTGACTCAGACACAGTGTGCACACGGGGGAGGTCCTGATTCAGCTGTGCTGGGGTCTACAGTGTGCTGTACCCTGCACGGTGGTCAGCCTTCCCAGGGTGCACCTTCCCTCTGCTCTTCCCTCTCGTCCTCTCTTATCTTTCCTGGTCTCCTTCTCCCTACGGGTCTCCCTACCACATAAGCACAATCTAACTCCACCCGCGTATCTCCTACTTAGTGGGTTCAAGAGAGTCAAAGCCACCTGTGTCTCGACCCATTAGAAAACTTCACTCAGTTAATGGATCAGGGATTTTATCTGGGTGAGGGCAAACAAGTTTAACCGACTTTTCGTCAGTGGGCTGAATAGATATCTTACTTAGGTATGTATGTATCTTTCTGAGACAAAGTCTCACTCTCTCTCAGCATCACAGCTCACAGCAACCTCACACTTCTGGACTCAAGTGATCCTCCTGCCTTGGCCTCCCAAGTAGCTGGGACTACAGGTACCCACCACAACACCTGGTTAGTTTTTCTATTTTTAGTAGAGTTGGGGTCTTGCTTGTGCTCAGGCTGGTCTTGAACTCCTGAGCTCCAGTGATTGACCCACCATGCCCAGCTAATATCCTCTTTAAGATATAGAAATATCTTAAATTGAATTTAGTTTAAAATTGTGTAGGAATGCACATTCACTGAAGTACTCGACAGTGAGGTATTTGATATACTTAAAGAATTGGTGTAAGGTTTATTTTATCTACCGGTATAAATTAGCTACTTAAATATGCATTATTTTAGGAAGATCAAGTTGATGTTTTTTCCTCAAATTTCTAAATCAACAGTGAGTCTTTAAAATTAGCAGTATCTTCCTTTCATCTTTAAGAGGAAAATTATTTAAATTTGGTAGTTGTGATGCAGTATACACAAGCCAACAAACCTTGCTTTACAAACCCAACGTACTCAAGAGTGCAGCCTGCACAGAGGGCGGGACAGGGTCTCCTGGAGGAGGAATGGTCTAGCAAACTCAAGAGTGCAGCCTGCACAGAGGGCGGGACAGGGTCTCCCGGAGGAGGAATGGTCTAGCAAACTCAAGAGTGCAGCCTGCACAGAGGGCGGGACAGGGTCTCCCGGAGGAGGAATGGTCTAGCAAACTCAAGAGTGCAGCCTGCACAGAGGGCGGGACAGGGTCTCCGGGAGGAGGAATGGTCTAGCAAACTGGTGGAAGGACCACCCGGCTTTTACTCAAGAAGCAGCTCTGAGGGCAGAGAAATGTGGACTTGTCAGCACAGTATCCAGATACCTACAAAGACCCTTAGCCAATTCCCTGAATATTTTGGTTCAAATTCTAAAAGTTTGCCGTGCACAGACTAACAAGATTAGGAAAATGTGAACAATGTAAATGAAAAGGAATGGGATTATTTTGGCCTGAAGAAGGTAGAATGTTAGTGTGTTGAGGGCTATCTCAACAACACAAATATGTGTGTTCTGTGTGAGTGTGTGCGTGTAATCTTTCCACAGACACAGTCATCCTGTGTGTTTAATCCCCACACAGACATCGTGATTGTGTGTGTGTGTGTAACCCCCACATAGTCATTCTGTGTGTGTAACCTTCATTCAGACATATCTGATTTTACAGACACACAGTCATTCATACAGACACAGGCACAGTCATGCTGTGAGTTTACACAGATACACAGTCATTCTGTGTGTGGGTAATCCCCACGCAGACATAGGCACAGGCACAGTCATTCTGTGTGTGGGTAATCCCCACGCAGACACAGGCACAGGCACAGTCATTCTGTGTGTGGGTAATCCCCACGCAGACACAGACACAGGCACCGGCACAGTCATTCTGTGTGTGGGTAATTCCCACGCAGACACAGACACAGATACAGGCACAGTCATTCTGTGTGTGGGTAATCCCCACGCAGACACAGACACAGGCACAGGCACAGTCATTCTGTGTGTGGGTAATCCCCACGCAGACATAGGCACAGGCACAGTCATTCTGTGTGTGGGTAATCCCCACGCAGACATAGGCACAGGCACAGTCATTCTGTGTGTGGGTAATTCCCACG
>CAUYTI010074223.1:0-20964 GCA_963575145.1 Galago senegalensis
TCCCAGCTACTTGGGAGGCGGAGGCAGGAGACTCGCTAGAGCCCAGGAGTTGGAGGTTGCTGTGAGCTGTAATGCCACGGCACTCTACCCAGGGGGACAGCTTGAGGCTCTGTCTCAAAAAAAAAAAAAAAAAAAAAAAGAATTCAGTGTGATGGAAGTAAACTCAAAATAGACTAGGGGTGAGTTTATACATGTATCGGGGTCCTTGAACTTTAAGACCCTGACTAGGGGATACCATGAGTATGTGAGACAGCCCCCCACTCCCAAACCTTTGCAAAGTGTGCAGAACTGTGCCCATAGGAGGAGTTGGTGACCCTGGTCTTGACCATGGTGATATATCAATTCTGAATACTCCAGCCTTTGGCCAGCCTTATCTAACTGGCCAAAGGATGAGATGCGTGGCCCCTTCCATCATCAACAGGCATGGGTATTTTTCTTCTTTGATCTAATTTCTCATTTCAGATGTTTATTTCACATCAGCAAATATTTATTTAGCACCTCTCAGTGATGGCTTGAGGATAGATGAGGTCACTCCCCGAGTGCTAAGCCTCCCACATTTGGGTGGGTGGGTCTCTGCACACTTGCTGTCCAAGGCTAAGCTTCCACTTGCCCATCCAGTTCAGTTCACTCCAGGCAGCTTGGGACACAGGACATAATTTGCTCCTGTCCACTGTTGGCCTTTGTCTTCTTGACGTCATCTCATGGCTCTTTAGCTTAGAGGAAGTGCCCCATTCAGACACTTGTTAAATAGTCAATTCCTTTCCTCCGACCTGGGTTTAATGAGCTCATTTCTCCTATTTGGTTTTTTAAAATAGTTAACCTCTCTCCTTTCTGGCCCAATCCCCTGTGAAAAGTTAAGTGTTCTAGCCCACCAGTCCAGTCTAAGCCCTAATAACCTCCCTTGTGCCTCTAGCTCAGCTCTCTGTCTGCAGGAAGCTCTCTACCTCCTCCTTCCCCTCACTGCTACAGGGAGGACACAGAGAGTGGAGAAAGTGAGCTTCTGCACAGCAATGGAATGGGGCATGAACCCCAGCTCTGCCTGCCATCTTGAGTAGGTGGCTTCATCTTTGGCACAGCAGATATAACTATGCCAACCTTGGGATGTTCTGTGAGGTCTCAGGGAGATATTGATGGTAAATGCCTATCAGGACCTGAGCCAGAAAAGCACTTGCCAAATATTAGCTAAATAAGAAAACAACAGTCCAAATGAGTTCTCCATCTCTCTTTTCCTTCATAGTTGGAAGAAGCAATCTGCCCCTCATGTCTACTTCTTCCCCTCACTCCTTTTCCCCCCATGGTGATGAGATGTCTGCCTCTATCACTCTTCTGATCCTGGCATAGATTGGTCCTAACTGGTTAATCCAATGAGCCCTTCTTGGTTCTCTTGCTGGTGGTGGCTGCCACTGGAGACCTCATATTCTTTCCCTAAACCCCTCCTTCATCACCTTCTTCTTAGGCAATCTCCTGGACACTCATGTGAAAGGGGTTATTTCTTCAGGGAGGACAGGTGGGCTCATCTGGCTGGGCATGTGGAGAAGGAGAGTGGGAGCAGAGAGCACAGTGGGTAGAGAGAGCCAGCTTGTGAAATACGCTGATTGCCCCATTAGCAGAGAGGACTCTACCCTGCAGGTGATAGTGAAGGACAAAAGGTAAGTCGAGAGCGACAGAACATAACTTAAGCTGGTAAGGAAGCCCAACAGTGGCCATTTGGATGATGGGTTGAAAGGGACAGGATTGAAAACAGAGAGGCATCTGGTGCAGTCCTCAGCTAGAGATGACAGGATCTGAATTAAAAAGAGGAGACAGACATGGGAAAGACTAAGGGGCCAGAGAGGCAGGACTAGAGGTGCAGTGTTATCATCATGACCATGATAAGGAGACCCCACGATCTTTACTCATACCACAGATGCAGCCTGTTCTGGGGGCATAGCTGTGAGAGATGTGAGTTGCAGTAGCTGTGGTGTGTGCTGTGCGCCTGTGGTCCCCAGTTCCTGTCAGAACAAAATGGAACCATATGGCATTTATAAAAATGGCTCTGAATGTAGAAATAAGAGCTGGTTCATATTTGACCAGTAAGTAAAAACAAACAAAACCAAAAGCCAGCTACCAAGAATCAGCCCCCCAAATGGCCCAGCCCATCTGTGAGTAGTATTGTAGCTGAGAGCCTGGAGGTTGGACTGGGATGGATCTTTCCTTAAAGTGGCCTGAGGGAATGGGGCTGGATGAGGGATGTGCACCCAGTGGTGTGCTCCCAGGGTGTGCCGCAGTGCGCTGTGCATCCAATGGTGTGCTCCCAGGGTGTGCCGCAGTGCGCTGTGCATCCAGTGGTGTGTTCCCAGGGTGTGCCGCAGTGCGCTGTGCATCCAATGGTGTGCTCCCAGGGTGTGCCGCAGTGCGCTGTGCATCCAGTGGTGTGCTCCCAGGGTGTGCTGCACTGCGCTGAGCTGTGGGGAGGGAGTTCTGACACAGGCTCTCTAAAGAGGGTGCTAATGATCTATGAGGGAGGGAGAAGATGGAAATGGGAAGATGTGCAATGCAGAAGGCCAAATGAGTTTGTGGTCAGAGCTTGGGGATCCAGGGCAACCTAGTCCAGCTGTGAACCCTTGGGTAAGTCAAAAAACCTCTCAGCAGAGGTGTGGTTGGCTGTGAAACAGGCCAGTGGTCCATGCTCTGCAATCCTGCTAGTTCACCCGCCTGCCAGTGCACAAGAAAGTGTAAAAGCAGGAATGTTTAGGAAGTCCCACATGTGGGGTGAGGGTGGGGGACAGGAAGAGGAAGAAAAGGGGGAGTCCCCTCAGCTCACAATTGACTCAGGAGTCCACCTACATCCAGGTACTATGGAGTGTCTACTACCTGGCTGGGCTACTCCCAAACCACGTGTGGCCTGTCATTAAGTTGTGAAGCCTTTTACAAGCTTCTTCTCACATGTATTTGTTCAAAATAGTCCAGAGGTTGGAAAATAATCTCTGTTTCTTTGGAAGTGCCAAGAGGAGACTTTGGGAGGCAAACTGAATTCCTTCTTTCTAGGAGAAATTGGGCCGCCCAATTCCTTAGGGAGCCTAGCAATCAATGGAATGAGTCATCCAGCCACCTACCCACCAGGCCAGCCAACCAACAGGTCTATTCCAGGCCTGGTCAGGCAGGCTCTATGCCTGCTCAAGGGGCAAAGATTAAGCCCCTATCTTCAGGGGTTGTGCAGGGCCTTGATGGCTAAGTAAGGAGTTGGGACCAGAGGCAATAGGGAACCTCGAAGGGCTTGTCTGTCTTCCCCCTCATAGACCCTTCCTTGTCTGTCTTGACTCTAAGATCTTTGACAATTCTATACCCAAGAGATTTAAAGTTTATTCTCAATGCAAGAGTCTCTGATTAAACACAATCTGATGATCTTAACATACTATCTTTTAACCAGTATCTCTAAGAATGGAGCAACAAGGATCAAGTTCACTGATGTTTCACAGAAGATAGCTTTGAAAATGTCCAGCCCCCTCTTTGGATTATAAATGGGGAAACAGAGGCTAGAGGACAGTCAGTAGAGAAGAGCAAGTCACATGGGAAGGGGTGGGAGTGAGGCCAGGGCTTCAGCTCTTGTTTCTATTGGAGGGGTGCCACTACCCGTATGGGGTGGGAGATTTGGCTTTGAATAAGGTGGAAAGCTGTCCAAGTACAAGCTCTCTACAAGCTGCCTAGGAAAAGAGGTGAGAGGCCAGAGCCACTCAGAGGATCAGAAGGGTCGTGTTCAACCCATATCTGACACAGCACTCTCCAAGTTATCCCTGTTCTGATCCTCATGGGGAGGAGGCTGGACTGGTAGGGATTACTCTCTATGACAGAGAACCTATGAGGGTCACTGGGAAAGCTTGTGACCAAGCAGGGACTCAAACATAGGGCTGTGGTGTTCCAGGAAAAACCTATGTTTTGATGTTTTCCTTTTCAGGATATTGTCTTTTCAGAGAACGTGAAAAATAATTAATGAACTTCACACTGAGGTATTGACATATGGTCTCCCAAATAATCTCTCTTCCTAACTCCTCTAAATCTCTAACAACCTGGTAACGTAATTATCTGCCTCCAAGACTGCCTTGGTGCCCTCTCCTCTGCTGATCTGAGTTCCTCTAGGAGGGTCTGGTCTTATTCTGCACCAGTGTCTCAGAGCTTGGCAAGGAGCCTGGCAAATGCTCCTCCCATGAATGAATGAGTGGGAGAGTGGAGGATCTGAGCCCAGCAAGGTGGGTAGGAGTGGTAGGGGCCACAGAACAGAAGAAATAACATATGTGGAGTTTTGCCTTGAGGCAGATGCTATGGTGGGTGGTATGGTGTCCATTTTACAGTGAGAAAACTGAGGCTCAGGGAGGTGTGGTCACAAAGGAAGTGCGTAAGTCCTGGGACTCCCTGAAGCCTTGCCTCCAGGTTCTTTGGTTCTTAAAGTCTATTCCCCAGCTAATACTCGTGTCCCTTTCTAATATCCCAAAGGGAGGCCTTCAGTTGTGGCTTAGAGAATTTCTCTTCTTGACCTGGAGCCTGCTGTACAATTCGAGTTTTTCTTGACATACTTCATTCTTCCTCCCTTGACTCTGAAGCCTGGCGGATCAAACAGAGGTCTTCCTGGGGCTTTCAGGAAGACATTAGGAAGGGGAGTGTTGCTGGATTGAGACAGACAAGCACCCTCAGTCCGGATCATTTTCCATTGCCTGCTGACAAGAGCACGTCTCGGTTCTTTCCTCTTCTCAGAGCAGTGATATTTTGGAAGGGTGAGGAGTGAGTTTTATACTGGGTGAAAGAAGACTGGGTTCTGGCTCTGCCAACCAAATGGATATGGGAGACAACCCCTCCCTGGCCTCCTTTCTCATAGCTATTGGAAGGGAGTTGGTTTATCTTCTGTCACCTCTCATTGCCTCCTCCATCCCCAGCCCACTCTATCTCCTGCCATGCCCTCCTTACTAGGGTCATTCCTTAGATCCACTTCTTCCCTGCCCAGTGACCTAGATGGGGCAGCTGCTTTCTCTATAGCCCTGCTACGTTAGCCACGCAAATGCTGTCCTGTGCCTGCTGAAAGAATCCCACCTTAAATGCTGTCCTGATTGGCTCACCTGCCACTGCCATCAGATCTTTGTGATGGTTCCCGGTCCATTAAAAACTGGAGTTCTCAGGATTCAGTTTTAGGATCTGACACCAGCATTTTAGCCTGACCCCCTTAGTAGCTCTCAATAGTTCTCTGGCTTTAAACAGACAGACCTCTTTATCCCCAAAACCTTTTTGGGTTCTGATTCTAGGACAGCCAGATATTGGTGGTCCTTCATTTTATTTCAGCCCAGTCTCCTTATCTGTAAGCATAGAGATGCTTGATTAGATGGTGTAAAATAACATCTTATTTATTACTTCACTGCTCAAACTTTTATTCTTTTCCTTCAGGCCTCCAGCTAAATGTCACCCCTCCCAGTCTTCTTAGACTCCCTTTTAGCACCTGCCACAGTCCTTAGCTGTGTGTCCCTGGGACACTCACTGTCATCCTCTTTACCATGAGCAGGGACTATCTGCTTTATTATTATTATTATTAAATCATAGCTGTGTACATTAATACTGTCATGGGGTACAGTGTGCTGTTTTTACATACAATTTGAAATATTTTCATCAAACTGGTTAACATAGGGGACTATCTGCTTTGTCCACTGTGTTGTCCCAAGGCCTCCCCTTGCATAGGAGTCTGACAAATACTGGGGGAAAGATTTATGATGCAGGCCCCTTTGGGAGGCAGGAAGAGCCCTCCTGGGCCATGAGTCTACCTAACAATAGCACTCAACAAAAGGCTGAGTGAAGTGATCTGGGCAGTGGATCCCCAGGGAGAAGGAAGAAATCCAAGAAATCGTCCTGGCAGAGGCGATATCTGGGCTCACAGGGTATACTAAGCATAAAGCACATTCAGGCTGTGCAGCTATTTACTCAGAGCTTGGTGACCTTTCTTAGGTGGGTCCAAGAGGACTCAAAGATTCTGGGAAAAATAACTCCCAGAATATTAGGGCTGGGAAAACTGTTTGCTCCAAACGTATTTTATCTATAAGGAAACTGAGGCCTATAGCAGGGCACAGACCAGTTCCTCAAGAAGCCCAGACCTAGGCTTCCCAGGGTCTTGTGGTGACTAAGGGCCACATAAGCAACCATTTGATACTGGGAGCTACAGTGGCCAGTGGAACCACAGAGCATGCGTGGTTTTTCTAAGGCTTGGTGTTCCTACGTTTTTAGCAAAGTGTTATCTACTTTTCATTTTCCTGAAAGGCAGTTCAGGGGGTGGGGTGCTTGTCAGGCTTACAGAATGCTGATTCGGCAGTGGCCTGAGGGTGGGGGTGCAGGACCCCTGCTGGAAAGGGCCACAAATCTTTCTGAGGGAGGCCTGTTTGTGACTCCTAAGCCCTCTTGACCTAAAACCGAAAGCTGCTTTCTGAGGGAGAGTAAAATAAGCAATAATCTTGGCTTCATTTATCATCCAGGTGCCTCCACAGGAGAGTAGGAACACAAAAGCCTTTTTTGTTTGTTTGTTTTGTTTTTGGAATTTGCAATTGTCTGTTTTGTTAAGTCTTCCCACTAGGCTAGAAGCATGAGCTCCTGGAGAGTCAGGCCTGGGTCTTACTCCTGAAATCCCCAGCAAGCCTCATACAGGGTCTCAATGTTTGTTGAACAAACCATCCTTTCCATGTATATGACTCCTCAGCTTGTCAAGATTTTGCGGAACCACAAAATCAATCCAGAAACCCAGAAAAGAATTCAGAGATAAAAGCACAAAGGAATCAGATAGGAAAAACACCCAGCAGATATGACTGACAGAAGTCTGATTCTTTCAAAATGCCTCTAAAATAGCCAAATCTTTGGCAAGTTTTGCTCAAGAAAAGCAAGCATCAATAAGCAAAGTTAGAAATGAAAAAAGGGATAATGTTACAATGGAGAGATTAAAAAAAAAGAGCAGGAGAAAACCTCACTCAACTTCATAGCAATAAATAAAAAATCTAGGTAGGTAAAACAGGGGATCAACTATGAAATTACCAAAACACTTCACAACTGTTATCTCAATAAATCCTCACAAGAGTCTCATGCCTTGAACAAGTAGTGCTCTTACTATGCTTACTAGAAGAAAGGAAGAGAGATTCCGAGGTGCCTGCCCAGTACAGGGGCCTGATAAGCTAGACCTCTTTGTCTCAAAAGTCATGGCCATGGGAGCCATCTAGACATGGAATCAAACCATGTCTATACTTCTAGTCATTGCCTTAAGTCTTCTGGTTGGACAGCCAGTCTTATTTATTTTTCCACTTGAAATGTCATAAGGGGTTTCACTTTATTTTTACTTCAAAAGCAGCACCATAAAAATCCTTGATGATTAGAGCTCCAGCTGTCTTAAGTTATTTGTCAAGGGATCGGTTACTTAAATCTCCTATGGAGGGAAACAATTTCAGGCAAGAAGCCATGGGAGCTGAGAAACACAAATGTCTCATCTCTGAAAACTTTCAGATTCCCCCCTGTTCACTGCCTGGCTGGCCCCCCTCATCTAACCCCACCATCTGCTCTCCAGGGAGCAGATCAAATTTTTGGGCTAAGGTACCCTGGCGCCAAGGACTCAGCCCCTCCACGCTTCTCCCTGCCCCCCACCTAACTCAGAAATCCAACACCAGGCCCCAAATGGACTGCAGCCACATAAAAACACACAGTAAAGTTTATAAAGCTTTATTAAACATTTCAAACAGCTGTGCAACGAACACACCAGAAACAAAAGCTCCAGAACAGCAGTCCAAACGTTTCACAAATGTGGCCTCACAGCCTTGCAGTCCCATTCCCTAGATGGACTGCCTCCAGTTCTGTTCTTTGACTGGCCCACCTCCCTCTGCCCTCAGGCAAGAAAGAGGGATGGTTCTAACTGGAAGGACAAGCATGCTGATCCCCAGTGGGCAGGGCCAGGAGAAAGTCTCATTCGCCAACACTTGTTACTGAAGCGCAGAAAAAGAAAGAAGCAAGTGACAGTCACAAAGTCTTCCTGTGTATTCTTCATAATGTACAGTCCACATGCGCAGGAACGGAGAAGCTCCTGGTGGGAGGATGATGATCGCTGCTCCCTTCTGTCTTGTCTGAACCACTTCGGAGTCCAGTGTGCTGGTCACTCTGCAATCCCCATGCTAAATAAAAACTGCAGCGGCACCTACTATATATATAGCTAGCTAGTGCTAAACCTCAAAATCAGAACACGTTTGATAAAGCTTCTTTAAAAGGAATATATACGTGTATTTGTATACATACACACACACAGGGCACATCAAAAAATATTCAAACACCTATCAAGGGGATCATGGCAGTTATGAAACACACAAATACTTTCTCACTCACTCAGCTGGGGACTGCTAGATCTACGTGAACACATCATATCTCAATCCTGCAGAGCATGCACAGGAGACACAATGAGGCCCCCCTCCTCGGGAGAGTTGATAAAGACGGGAGGAAGGACAAAGGAAGTGGGGCTGGGCCAGCAAGCAGGAGCCCAGACACGAGGTGAAAGAGTAATATCTACGTGTTGCTTCCTTTCTTAAAAATGAAGTGGGGGAAATATTGGGAGATTTGTGGACAACAAACAGTCAAGACATTTTTCTGTCTAGCCTGCTGAACAAGGAAAGGATGAAAAAGCGAGGCTCTCGGGCGTCAGCAATCTCTTCAAATTCGAGATAAGTGCAAAAATGGGCCCTGTCTTAGACAGGTGCCCCCTCAAAAAGGAAAGGGGTAGAAGAGAAGGGAAACTGGGAGAGGGACTGAGGAGTCAGTAATTTTCTGGGAAGGAAGGAGACACGGACAAGGAGGGGTCACAGAGGTGACAATGAGACTGGCATTTTATCTGCCAAGGTCACTCTGGGGTGGTTGACCAGGATGGATGCAGTCTCCTCACAGCAATGAGGTGAGGGGGTGGCCATCCTGCGAACCAGGACCAAGATGGGGACAGAACACACACAACCACAAGATCACCCATGACTACAGGACTCTACAATAAAAGCACCGGTCAGTGCCATTATTCACATTATAAGGATAAAACATCACAGGCCAAAAAGGCGCCATCAGGAATGTGGCACCCGCGGGGTTGCGGGATTTGAAACTCCAATGCTTTATGACCTATGTCAATGCCTCCCCTCCCGTCTTCTGCTTCCTTCGAAAGCTAACAGAGCACAGGCTGTTAGGTGCCCACAACACCAGGGTCATGCGCCGATTCGGGAAGCGGGGAATCGGAGCAGTGGTATAGGAAACAATTTCCCCAGCAGCTATAGCAGATGAGAAACAGGGCTGCCAGGAAAACCAAGGCACAAATTGTGCAAGGTTTCCGCTCCAGGAGGAAGCTGAGCAGGTAGAAGCCCATGAACATGGAGTGGCTAAACCACAGGGCGGGGTTGAGGGGCTTGGGGATGAGGAGGACAGGCAGCAGCCACTGGAGGCAATACATGATCTCTGCTGGGCAGGGCCTTCGCCAAGGCTGCCAGGCACCACTGCAGGAACCGACCCAATTGGAGCCAGTGGGCGCAGGCGGCTGCCCTCCGCTTTCTTCAACCCTCACTCTCCAGGAGCTGAGCCGCTGTGCTCTCTGGCTGTCAGCCTGGGATCACCAAGGCAGCAGGGATCCTGAAGAGAAAAGTCAACACAACAGACAAACACACAAAGGACAGACAGATAGACAGAAAAAAAAAAAGAAAAAGAGAAAAAAAAAGAAAAGAAAAACAGGAACAGAATGTATACTTATTTGGGAAAATGGATCATGGTTAACAACAGCAAATATGAACGCCCTTTCCTCCCTGCCCACCCACGGAAGTTCCATTCCTCTCCAAGTCACCCATTCGGGAAGCCTCCTGGGATGTCTCCCCTGGGCTTCTCCTAGGGCCTCGGGGAGAGAGCTCTCTGGCACGGTCCCCACAGTGGCCTGGCTTTGCCTGGGCCCTGCCCGGCAGAGATCATGTATCGCCTCCTGGGGCTGCGGCCCGTCCTCAAGGGGCCCAGACCTCACAATACCGCCCTGTGGTTGCCGCAGGACCGCCATGGGCTCTGCGCTATGCCCCCACGTGGTAGGACAAGGTTCTGTATCTAGCATCTCTCGCGGCGATAGGTGCCCAGGCAAACCACTGGCGAGTTAAGGAGTTAGCGGTGCACTGCGGGGAGGAGGAGCAGTAGCTAACAGGCAGAGGATCTTGGGGAAGCTGCAAGTGGAGGCGGCACCAAATACCAAATACTTTGTATTAAGATGGCAGCCTGGGCCAACCTTGCATTTTTCAAGTGACCCGGCGTCATTTTGCCAAAACCAGCAACTTCTTCAAAAGTCAATGCAGAGAAAATCACTATGCCACTTCATCCAAACTGAACTCGTTTGGATCATTACACTTCCATCTGCTGCTGGCACTGTATAGAACCAGCCCTTCATGAGCTTTTAATCAAAATTAATTTTCTAGCCACATAAGGGCAAATGCCAGTTGGCCCATGTCAGGCAGCTTGCTAAAGTGAAGTGCTTGGCGAGACACTAGTACGCCAGGGGCCGAGCTCAGAAACTGTGTTTGGGTCTTCCCGCCCGAAAACCCTCGCTCCGTGAGCGGCTGGCAAGACGGGCGCTCACCCGCCTCGCCTGGAAACCGGGCTGGAGTAGTCACAATCCTCCGGTAGCTGTAGGGAAACCCGGCTCCGTACTCCAGCTGCTCAGCGCCAGGGTACAAAGAACCATTCTGGCTAAGGCAGACCTACCAGGGCCTGGGGGAAGGGAGCGGAAGACAGAGATTGAAATGTCCGGTCCGGAGAAAACTATACCGACACATTCCGACTACTTCGTAAAGTTCACAAAGGGTGCTTATCCTGCCTGCATCCCTCCCACAGAGTATATCCTCGGTGACTACCATTTTTGCGCTCAGAGTGCACGGTCCTGGGTCAGCTCCCTACAGTAGCCACCTCGTCCGCAGATCACGATCTTGCTACCGAAAGCGGGATGCAAAGAATCGTAGGGGGTTACGCGCTCAGGGACTCTTATGAAGCATAAGACCTGGGCTTAAAACTCACACGCCGTGATGCCAAGGTTCCTGGTAGGGACACCTTTTTTGATCTACAGGGCTAATTACCCCTAACTTCGGTTTTTCATCCGTGACTAAGTGGGCTATGGGGGAGCACCAAATACTAGACTCAAATTTGCAGGCTCAGAGAGAAGGGCACGGCACCAAGAGGTTTGCATCCCGTACTCTTGCCCTATGCTCTACTCAGTTGCAGTACTCTTCCATTTTATATGACAATTCAAAAGCACGGCGGAATCTTCTGGAAGGGGGCTAAGATGGAATTCAGGAGGCGGGGGTCGGTGTGGAAAGAGCAGATGGATTATTTTTTTCCTCTCCTGGCGAATGAGGAGAGCCCCCATGCACCCCTCCTCGTGAAGCTCCCCCAAGCACGCATGCGCAATTAGGTGGCGGGCCGGTACTTAAGGCGCGGCCGCTGCAGCTGCGGCAGTGCGCCCAACAGCGGACTCCGAGAGACCAGCAGACCTCGGCGAACCCTCGCTGTCGACCATCCATCCACCGCTCTCGGAACCATGGCGGCAGTGGCGGCAGCCTCAGCTGAGTTGCTCATCATCGGCTGGTACATCTTCCGTGTACTGCTGCAGGTAAGTTTGCTGGGGTTCTGGGTGGGAGATGATTCCCAGCGCGTGTCCCCCAAACCCGCAAGCTCGCGTCGCGATTGCCGCCTCCCATTCCGATTGCCGCGATCCTTGCCCGCCCAAGTGCCACTTTGCCGGCACCGCGTGTCCCCCACCCATTCCCTGCGCCGTCCTCTTAGCGCAGACCCTCCCCAGTGCGTCCGTGCCCGGCTGGGAACAAAGACTCGGGGCGCGGCGGGCGACCGCTGCGGACGATCAACCGAGGCTTTTAGCGACTACGCGGTAAGAAAAACCCGCTACACCCAGACTTGACCCCGGGAGGGAGGCGGGGCGCTTCTGTGTTACCAGACTTTACAGCTCTGGCAGAGCAAAAATTTTCTGCCTTAAAAAATTGCGCATTGCGGGGCAATTTTCTTGTAAAATATACATATACGTATAAAATGCTTGTGAGGTGGGACGAAAAATAAGTTATAAAAAGGCACTTCTCAGAAAAAAAAATCACTACGCAAAAAAACGCACAACGAATTAGAGGAAAAAGTAATTCACAGCAAAAAAAGAAACGCGCATTGCAGGAAAAATAAATCAGACAAAAGCTCTTGGCAGAAAAATGCATTAGATAAAAGGCTCATTGCAGAAAAAAATTAGACAAAGGCGCTAACTTAAAAAAAAATCAGAGAAAAACACTCTGGAGAAAACAATTAGAGGAAAAAGCCCTTTGTAGGAAAATTGGAAGGGAAAAAAAGTGCTTCGAAAACACTTTATAGAAAAATAAAATCAAATAGAAGCAAAAGCGCTTTGTGTAAAAATAAATAAGAAAGCGCTTTGCCCATAAAAGAATGTACCCTAAAAGCTCCCGTTGCAGGAAGAATTCCCTGCTAAAGGAATCCTTTGCCAAAGGAATCGCTATTTCCTTCAAGGTGTTCCTGGAATGCTGCATTTACTGGGTAGGATTCGCTTTTCGAAATCCTCCAGGGACACAGCCCATTGCAAGAAGTGAGGTATACCTAAGTTGTGGGTCCAATCAGCTTGTCGCCATGCAGCTCTCAGCACAGTTGGAAAAGCTCCAGCTGCCCTGACTCGTGGACAAGCTGTGCCTGCGCCCGCCTCTCCAGCCTACGCTGGACTGGCAGGCGGGGCAGGGGGTGGGGTGGGGGCGGGCACGGCAGCACCACACACATGCTGCAGGTGCCCTCCACTACAGGCAGGTCTTGGGTTTCTCACTGCAGGTGTTCAGGTACTCCCTCCAGAAGCTGGCATACACGGTGTCGCGGACCGGGCGTCAGGTGTTGGGGGAGCGCAGGCAGCGAGCCCCCAACTGAGGCCCCAGCTCCCAGCCCTGGGCGGCCGCATCATCAGGTGCTCCTGTGCATCTCCGCCAGCATGGGAGCCAGAGCCGCACAGGAATGGGGGGTCCCCTGTGCTCCCTCGCCAAAGGAGCACTTGGCAAGGTCAGTGAGGGGCCAGTAGGCCCCTTGGAGAAGTAGTACCGACAATGAAGACGATACCAGATCCCTTCCCAACCCCTTTGCCCCATCCCACTGAGGGGCAAGGTAAGGGAGGAGGGAGAATAGGGGGAGCAGATCCCTGAGATCTGGGCATAGGCACCACATTCTGATCTGGATCAAGTCGGGACAGCACCACCCAGCCCCGCAGCCACAGCCATACCAGCAGGCCCACTATGAAGATCCAGACACTACACCAGCCAGCAGAATGGACATTAGGACATCACCAGCCTAAGCCCTAAATCTCAGTGCAGCTGAAAAGGCATCAACTATGTGCTTGTGTGGCGGGACTCTGGAGGGGGTTAAGATGGGAGTAGGGCCCTCTCAATTGTCCCCTGCCTATGGCACGTGCATTCCAGCCTTGCTGCCTGTGCTTCCTCAATTCCCCTTTCCCCCTTCACTGCCTCCCAAGCCCCAACCCCCAAAGAAATGTGTCACTTGATTTGGACCTATTCAACCAGTAAACAAAAGAACCCCATCTTTACTAAAATGCCTTCTCCAAGACCCCCCCCTCACTGATCTTGCTATTCCCTGGTCTCACGCAGTTGTGGTCAATATTGTGGTAATCGCTAATTGTACTGATTGTTAAGTGTGCATTAGTTGTGTCTCCCCAGCTAGATTGTAAGCTCCTGGAGGACAGGGACCACCTCTACAAAAAATAAAAAACAGTACCTCCCCCATCTCGCACAGTGTCCCAGGACCCTGCGGGGTGGCGGAGGCGCACCAAAAAGTGTCTCTTGTGACTTCTTTTGCAACATTGACACACTTCTAAGACTGGGCTCATGTGCCCATTGTGGAGTAAGCACACCACAGGAGGTGGGGGGAGGAGAGAAGAAATGGCGGGAATTGGAATAACGTGGGCTACTCACACACCCGGACCCATCTCAACTGAACACTGTCCTGAGATAAAGGACTGTTCCCCCCCCACACAAAGGGATGGGAGTCTTCACTTGTGGTCCTGGGATAAAGGACCACAGCAGGAAATCACTATGGGAAAGCTGGGATGTGAGGAAAAAGGGTGGGAGTAGCCCTCAAAATAGGGTACTAGGGACCCAGGGGGTGATTTCAGAGCAAGCTTTGTTTCAGGTCTCCATTCAGGAGGCCCAAGGAAATGAGCGCTGGGGAGGGTAGACACTGGCCTGGACAATGAGGAGAGGATAAGAGGTGTGGTGTGGCATCTCCTCCTCCATCTTAACACTTTAGGGCCCACAGTCACCAGGACTGATTGTTACAAGGGCAACCTGTCTGGCCTTGCTACTCTCTAAGATCTCCCGGCCCCGCCCTGCCCCATAACTGGGTTCTATACTTTACCCAGCACTAGCTGCCTTATTCTTAGGGAAACTGACTGGGTCCCTAGCCCCAGAATCTCCCCTGCCATCATGTCAGGGTGGGTGGTGGCTGCTCAGCTTCAGACTTCTCTCTCTTCTCCCACTTCTCAGTGAGTTGGGGCTCTTCTTACATGGGGTCAAGTGACTCTCACCAAATGGCCCTGCCACCTGTTCAGCCTCATCTTGGCTTTATGTGTCCCTGTCACTACACACCTGTTCCTGGGTCAACACCAAGAGAGGGAGTTAGAGAGCCATAAATCTCTCTTCTGGCTGTTTCCTAAAATCCCTTAGTCACAGTTGTCACAAACACTTCTGGAGCACAAAGTACCTTGCCCCCTTGAGTCTGATCATGTTTCCTCCTACTAAGCAAGCCCCTTAAGTTTCTCAGCCCAGTCACCAGCACCTGAAAGTACCTACAACTTCATTCAGCATCAGAGAATTGTAGGGGTGGGGGTACAGATCTTGGTTCTGGTCTTGGCTTTGCCATCAATAAACCTCTGTAAGAGGCCCTTTAAGATTCCAGTGAACCTAATATACTAGAAACATTCTGCTGTCCGAGTGGCAATTAGGACTTATCCGGACTTGGTTAGGACGTGCAATCTGAGACTCCATCTTCCTTAGGCTGGGCGGCTATAGCTGCTACCATAGCCTGAAGGTGAGGCAGGTCTTCTCCTGCCCCAGACTGACTCATCAGCAGGCAATGCCTGCAACCCCTCCCTTCTGAAGCCCAGATCTTGGCAGGCCTCAAGACTGGGAGTTTCTGTGGTTTTCCACAGTAAACCCACAGAACTATGGACATATTTCAACATATGTTCTCAATGAAGGATGACCCTCCCCTCAGAGTCTTTGAGGGGTGTTCCCACAACCCCACTGCTTCAGATGCTCTAACGTCAGCCCAAATTACAAGGTAGCTGAGTTCAGGGAGGCAGGCCAAAGCAGCACAGAAAAATCTGACTGCTCTGGACACAGTACTTCCTGTTACCACCCTTTAGAAGACAAGAGGCTGCTGGTAGTTCCAGAGCTTTCCAGATGATCTTGGCAAAGCCCCTTTCCTCCATCCATCAGCAGGGCTCTGAGCGTGGCATGGTGAGACGACAGACTTCCAGCCAAGGGCTGCCCTGGTAGCCTGCACCTGCATGGTTGGTCTTGAATGTGCAATGTCCATACCCCACTTTTGTTCTCTACCCTCAAACCCTCATGTTCTGGTAGCAAACTTAACCCACCAGAGTGACAGACGTTCACTTGCCATCCTATGCAATGCCTAGAAATCTAGTCCAAATATATCTTGTTTATAAAAATTTTTTCCACAAGCTATACCATTAAAATATTTTATTCTGAAAGAGAGCAACGGGAGGTGTTGAAAATGACTAGTGTTTTTATTGCAAAGCCCTCAATTGCAGCAATAAATGTCCCTTTTCTAAACCATCACTGCTCCCATAAGACTTTGCCCCAGAAAGCCAAAGACAGAACAAATGAGTTGTGAGGGGACTGGAATGGCGTGTGGGATCCTGCAACAGATGGGACTCTTGAGACTAATCCCCAAGAAGGATGTTAGTTTCTTAGCCTAGCAACTTGAAGTTAAGTATGGAGGTGAGGGTGGGGTGTTAGGTACCACAGCTTTTAGAAGTGTGGGCTGCTATGTGATACTGTTGCCTCTATCTATGGAGTATTTGGATTTGACTGAGGGAAGAGATATCTCTTCTCTGGGCAGGGCAGGACAGGGGCAGGTTTCTTGAGCTTCTGCTGTAGGGCCAGCAACATCTTATTACACCTTGGTTGGATGGGGAGCAGGTTTGCTGTGAGCCATTTACTATTTTGAAACATGTTTTATCTCCTCGGGAGGCAAGACCCCAAAGGGAGATTCTGAATTTGCCCTTAGCTTTTCCCCCAGAGACTTAAACATGTGCACTCATGTACACACATAAAATGCTAGTCTAACCACAGGTCTTTTTCCCTGGTGACCTCTGACTTCCTCTATATGCCCCAGAGAAATACTGTCACCATGTTTTCTGGGAAGGATCCCATTTATACTCCCTTTTCTCCCACAATGCCCATACCCCAGTAGGATCCAGATTCCTGAGCATTCCCACAGCAGGAAGTCAGAGAGGGAGGCAACACATGGTCCTTGGTCTATCACCCAGTGACGGGCTTGAAATGGAATGCATGTGTTTCAAAGATAGGACAACAACAACAAAAAAAGACAGCCTAACCTAGATTCCTCTTTGAAACAACATATTACAGATAAAAGATTAAGCTGGTTTTGGCAGCAACTCTAACAAGACCAATTTCAGATATAAAATTGACTTGGCCATTGGAAATCAACCAGGCTTCCAGTGACCAATCTTTTGACAGATTTGTTCCACGTTGCTTAGTCTCTGATTTAAAACAAACAAGCAAACAAGAGCTAACACTTGGCATTAGCACATAAGCTGGAACTTTTTTTTTTGTGTGTGTGTGTGTGTGTGCCTGCTTTGGTGTTGCGTCCAGAAGGCTGATGGGATGGTTGAACCATGCCAGGCAGGGCAGAGAAGCTGTCCCCAACACACCAGTTCCCTGAAGGGGATAAAAGACGATCCGAACCTATAAACAGAAAGGCCGCAGTCTCCCAACGTTTAGCGTTGAAAAGGGAGGCCTGGAAGGAAACTAAAGAAGGGTTTGGAAGAAGGAAGGAAAAAGCTATACTGTTCCCCATCCCCCACTCTTCCTTTCCAGGCCATTAGTGTGCCAGGCATTCCGTTCGTTCAGCTGCCCTTGAGGGCACACATATCAGAGGAAAGGGAACGGGTGTCTAGATTTGATGTAAAGTTAGAGTAAAAAGCGCCCGTCATTCGAAGCACAGCGTCAACCTATCACCCCCGCCCCCCAGACACGGAAGTGGGGACCTGGGGCTGGAGACCCTTTTTCTCCCCTCTCCCCCACGTCTTTTGATTTAAAAAATGCAACTTAAGTCGTGGCGATGGAGTGACAAGCCTCTCATAAGGTGGGCTCCCTGCTATGGGATCCGGAGCTTCAGAGGCGGTGGTCGCGCTCCTCAGCCCCGCGCCCTCCGGCTCTGCCTGCCTCGTCCTGGAAAGGTGCTGACCTTCGAGGCCAGAAAGGGAACACAGGAGCCCAGTGACCCCACTCTTGGGCTGGGAAGGGACACCTAAGACCCAGGCTATGGCCAAGAAGGGGTATCACCTGACGCGGGACAGGGGTGCCCCCCCACCCCGGGAGTGTGCGGAAGGAAAATCCCAGTGAGGGAATCCGGCGACGCCTAAGGTGACCCAAAAGGGACAACATGGCGGCGAGGCCGCATCGAGGGCTTCTCATCCCGCCCCTAGCAGGCTGATTCCACGGTACCTGCGAACCCTGCCATGGCGCCGCCGCCACTGTCGCCGTAGCTGCCGCAGCCTGCTTCCACCTCTGCTTGCCTCCGACGCCGCAGGAAGCCGGGGAGACGCCCCCTTCGTCTTCTAGTCTAGCCGGCCGAGGACCCCTTCTGGGGTAGGGCTGCCTATAAAGACGCCTGATCAAAAAGTCCAAGTTGAGGGCTACCTGTGCTCTATAGCGCCTTGATACCCGCTACAAACAACCCTTTGAAGACTTTTCACGTAGTTTTGCAAATGTCTGGGGGCGCTAAAGTCTTCAAACTCGAATAATTTCTAATCAGGCGCATCTGGGCAGCCCCAAATCACGGGTCCATAGTCCCCTAATGCATATGCAGCAGATTGTGATCTTTACTCATTGAGCGCTCAGCGGGCGTAGCTTAGTCTGGTGTGGGCGAGTCCTGGCTCTTGACCTTCTGGGTAGATGGTCCGTGAACTCAGGAAAAAACCTTCTCGTGGCTCGATGTCCACCCACTCCCTGATCCTTTCATCAAGGTCCCAAGGCTCAGGCGCGGAAAGATCCGGGTTCAGAACTAGGGGCCTGCCTTGGGTCAGATACCTGACTCCTCCCTTTGCCCTGTACTGAGGGCATGTCAGCTCATCTCTACTCTCAACGTCCTCACGTCTGAGGAAATGCCTGCCTCAGAGTTGTTTTGGGGGATTGAATGAGTCAGCGTATTCGTTTATTAGCTAATTAAGCACATTATTTGAGCGCTAAGTGCAATAGTAGTGCTAAAGGCAAGGGGATAGAATGCGTGACCTCAAAGCACTGCCAATCTGATAATCGCTGGGCATTAATCATTTTAATCAAATCAATACCTAGTTGTGCATGATGGGAAATGCTGTGAGGGAAAGTAAAGAGTGTTTATGAGAAATTTATGGTGTCCTAATGTAGGGTGAGAGGTGAGGGTGTTGCCTCCTTGGAAAGATGGCATTCAGGCTAAGAAACCAAGGGCAATCGGGAGTTGTGCAGGGCAAAAAGTGAAGAGGGACACTATTCCAGGTAGAAAGAACAACTTGTTCCTGAGTGGAGGCAGGAAGGAGCAGAGTGAAGGTAAGAGGTGAGCAAGGAATAGAGGGTAGGTAGATCTACGTAATTAATTTAACTCTTATCTTGAGAGTCATGAGAAGCAATTTTCATCAGGGGAATTATATCAAATTTGGGTTTCTTAAGCCACCCTGGCTGGAAGAGTGTAGGTGTGGGGAGACCAGTTAGGAGGCTGTTGCAGCTTTCCAGGCATAAAGTAATGATGGCTCGGGGTGGTGGCCTGGGGAAGTGGAGAAAGAAAGGATGCAAGATTGAATGTGTTAAAAAAAAAAAAAAATTGAATGTGTCAGTGGTGGGCAATAACACCTAACTGGGTTTTAGTTTTGCGTGAAAGAACCCTTGACCATGATGATAAAGCCTAAAGAAGGAACAAGCTGAGGGAGATGATCAAAAGTTTGGCTTTGAGGACGGCGCTGGTGGCTCAATGAGTAGGGCACCCGCCTGGGAGGGTGGCAATTTCGAAACCGGCCTGCCAAACTGCAACAAAGAAAAATAGCCGGTTGTTGTGGTGGGCGCCTGTAGCCCCAGCTACTGGGGAGGCTGAGACAAGAGAATCGCCTAAGCCCATGAGCTGGAGGCTGCTGTGAGCTGTGATGCCACAGCACTCTATCGAGGGTGACAAAGTGAGACTCTGTCTCTAAATAAAAATAAAAAATAAAAAGTTTGGCTTTGAGAAGTGAAGTTTGAAATGCCTGGGAAGCAGGTAAGTGGACAGGGTGAATATGAGCTCCTCAGCTCAGAAGCCAGGGCTGGAGATAGAAATTTGGGTGCCGTCAGCACATAGCTCATGGCACTGATGAGAACCCAAGGAAGGGAAGATAGACAGAAAAGTGGGCAGAGCAGAAGAGCCAGGAAAGGAAACTCAAAAGCACTGGCTAGTCGGGTATAGTGCTCAACAGGGATGATTCAATGGAGGAGAGCAATGGCACCATTGGGTTTAGGAATGATGAGCATTTGTGGACTGTATGCTTTATATTGTAAGTTCAAAAAGAAAAGAAAACCCTAAATTATTTGGCTTAAAAAAATAGCCTGCCACTCAGTGGCAGATGAATGGTGTGGCTTGGCCATGTCATCAAGGATTCACATTTTATCTCTCTGCTGTCTTTGTGTTGGCTTCATGCTAATGGCCACCTAGTTCCTGGGGTCACATCCAAGTCTCTACCTGAGATTCAACCAGGCCAAGTATGTGACCTCTCACCATCCTGTTGCTTATGGACTAGGGGATCAATGCATGCATGCTAGGCACAGCTGGTATCCAGCACCGGAGGGAAAGGAGAATCTTGTAGTGGAAGCTCTTGTTTAGAAAAAGACAAGAGTTAGGCTCAGTGCCTGTAGCTCAGTGGTTAGGGCGCTGGGCACATATACTGGAACTGGCGGGTTCAAACCCAATCTGGGCATGCTAAACAACAATGACAACTACAAAAAAAAAAAATAGCCAGACATTGTGGCAGGTGCCTGTAGTCCCAGCTACTTGGGAGGCTGAGGCAAGAGAATCACTTAAGCCCAAGAGTTTGAGGTTGCTGTGAGCCATGATGCCATGACACTCTAGCCAGGGCAACAAAATGAGACTTTGTCTCAAAAAAAAAGAGCTAAGTGTTGGTGAGGATGTGGAGCAACTGAAAATTCTTGCATACTGCCAACGCCAGAGGAAATTGGTACAACCACTTTGGGAAACTGGCAGGATCTAGTACATTTAAGCACCTGTGCTATGACCTAGAATTCTACTCCTAGGAATTTACCAAAGAGAAATGAGTGCCAATGTCTACAAAAAGACTTAGGCAAGGATGTTCATAGCAGATTTATTCATAGCTCAAACTGGAAATAGCTCAATGTCCATCGACAGGAAAATGGATAAACAAATTGTGCCATGTTCATCCAGTGGAATGTTTTTTTTTTTTTTTTTTTGAGACAGCCTCAAGCTGTCCCCCTGGGTAGAGTGCCGTGACATTACAGCTCACAGCAACCTCCAACTCCTGGGCTCAAGCGAGTCCCCTGCCTCCGCCTCCCAAGTAGCTGGGACCACAGGCGCCCGCCACAACGCCCAGCCATTTTATGGTTGCAGCCGTCATTGTTGTTTGGCGGGTCC
>CAUYTI010074226.1:0-49515 GCA_963575145.1 Galago senegalensis
GGGCGGGTCCAACCCCCCCCCCACCAAAAAAACAAAAAAAAAAAAAAAAAAAAAAAAAAAAAAAAAAAAAGAGAGAGAGAGAGAAGAATTTGTGCCATATGGCATATATACTTACTATTAAGACTATTACTCAGGCTTAAAAAAAGAGTATATCTTGCCATTTGTAGCAAAATGGATAAATCAGGAGGACATTGTGCTAACTGAAATAAGTCAGGCACAGGAAGAAAAATCCTGCACAATCTCATTTATATGTAGAATCCATAATAGTCAAATATGGAGAAACAGAGAGTAGAATGGTAGTTACCAGAGGAGTGGGCAGGAATTGGGGAAAGGTTGGTCAATGAGTAAAAGTTGTAGTAATATAAGATGAGTAAGTCTAGAAATCCAATATTTAGTATGATAAACACAGTTAATAATAACTATAGCTAATAATATTGTATTGTATACTAGAAATTTGTCAAGAGAATAAATTTCAAGTACTTTCAACGCACACAAAAACAGCAAACTGTGTGAGGATATGGGGATGTTAATTTGTTAAACTCTAGTAACCATTTCACTATGTGTACATATAAAGACATCACGTTGTATGCCTGAAATATATAGAATAAAAATAAAGAATAGTTCCAATAAGCTATATTTGAAAAATAATAACATAATTGGGCATCCATGGATTGAAAAAGGATGACTTTGACCTAAAATCATACTCTATACTCAATGTAACTCCAAATAAAGCTAAATGTAAACTGTAAATTACACATATAATACTTTCAGAAGAAAACTTGAAAAAATATTCATGACCTAGATTAAAGTTTCTTAGACATGACACAAAAGCATAATTTATAAAATAATATATTTATAAATTGATTGGACTTCATCAAAATTTTACAAATTTGTTCTGTGGAGGTCTTTAGGAGCAAAATCAAAAGATAAGATACAGATTTAGGAAAGATATTTGGGAGTCAGATATCCACCAAAGGACTTTTGTTCGGAATATAATGGAGAACTCTCAAAACTCCACCATAATAAAACCAAAAATCTAATTTTAAAATGGGCAAAGAACTTGAGTAAATAATTCAATAAAAAGAATAGAAGGATAGTAAATTAACACATGGAAAGATGTTTAACATCATTAACCATTAGGGAAATGCTGATTAAAAATACCATGAGATACCACTATGCATATATAGATGATTAAAATAAAAAAAAATTGCTTGCACAATGCGAGGTGTGGAAAAATACTTTCACAATCCAAATATTTGGAGGAAGTGAAAAAATACTTGCATAATACTTGCATAATTTGGAGGAGTATACAGTGGTTCATCCATTATGGAAATGGTTGGGCGGTTTCTTATAAAAGTAAACATACATTCACCATTACATTCAGCAATCCCCTTCCTGGGCATTTACCCTGAAGAGATGATACCTTATGTTTACTAAAAAATCTGTAAATGAATATTTATATCAACTCCATTCACAATTGCCCCAAACTTGGAAAAAAAATAAATATATTTCAATAGATGAAGAGTGGAACAAATTATGGTGCACTACAGAACAGAATGTTACTGGGAATAAAAGGGGACCAACTATTACTGCATGCAATGTGGGAGAGCCACAAGAGCATTATGCTTAGTGAAAGAAGTGAGTCTTAGAAGGTCCCTTAGTCCATGACTACATTTATATAATGTTCTGGAAAAGACAGAACAATAGTGACGGAGAACAAACCGTATTTGCCAGAAGTTGAGGGTGAAGGAAGCTATAACTATAAAGAGAGAACAAAGATATTTAGGATGATAGAACTGTTCTGTTTCCTAATTATGGTGGTGTTTACACAAATATATGTTTTACAATTCACAGAACTGTATAAGAAAGAGTGCATTTTACTCTAACATAATTTAAAAAATAAAATAAATTTAAAAATAAATTTTAAAAGTCAATGGAGTAGATTGCATTTAAAAACAGCATTTAATTCATAAAATATCAAGGTTTTTTTTTTCGTTTTTGTTGTTGTTATTGTTGCTTGTTTGTTTTTGTGATAGAGTCTTATTCTGTCTCACCCAGTACCATGGCCTCAGCCTACCTCACAGCAAGCAACGTCAAACTCCTAGGTTTAGGCAATCCTTCTGCCTCAAACTCCCCAATAGCTGAGAATACAGGCACCTGTTACCACACCCAACTAATTTTTCTATTTTTAATAGAGAGGGTCTCATGCTTGCTCAGGCTAGTCTTGAATTCCTGAGCTCAAGCAATCCTCTCATCTTGGTCTCACAGAGTGCTAAGATCACAAGCAGTAGATACCATGCCCTGCCATAAAATATCTATTTTTAAATTTTTTAGACCATTAGCACCTTAAGCCTGTGTTTCTTTTCAGAGTTGAATAAAGATGATCTGTCATTTCTGCTTCAAAATTGAGGGCTTAATGATGGGTAGCAACTTTTACTATCACTTTACCCCTCACACACAAACTTCTTTGGAAGAACTAACTTGATAGTCCTCACCTTCAAATAACTCACACTTTTCATTCAAAGCCCACCACTTACTAAGGTAATGGATGTAACATACTTGATAGTACTGAGAGATTTTGAACTTTCCCAGTTAATATTAAGTATATTTATCACTTAGCTTTCTTTATCTGCATAGTGGGAACCAGATTTTAGTCTTTAGTGTCATATACTTCTAAGACTCTCTTAGTTTTAAGTGACTAGTATCACTAAAGCTCTGAAAAATGCATATTTTTAAAAACCCAAGCATCTCATGAACTCCATCCAATTTGGAAGAATCAACCTGAATACACAGGTAAATTTCATTTAGGACTAAGTTGGCAATGGAATCATTTTAAATTATGCTTATCTCATCGATTACAAAATATACTATAATTGCAATAGTGAACTAATTTTTTGAAGAGTGAAAGAATCACTTATATTTTGGTAACTTTATGATAAAATTATTCAGTGATGATTATTTATGATTCAACATCCTTCACCTTTGAATTTTGCTTCACGGTGACAAAGGCAATAATTTTTGCAAAAGTAAAAAGTCTTATAAAATTTTCCACTGGTCTTCTTAATTACTTTGAACTAAAAATTTGTCATCTTGAATAGTCTCTGATGGCATCATCATCACAGATTTTTTCTTCTTTTTTCTGATCCATCTCTGCCAGATTCTCATTAGTAAAGGCATTTGATTTGAGCTGCCCTCTATCATCAGCCAAAATTCTGCATTGCTCCCAAGTCAAGCTCAACACCAGTAAAATGCTCTTTATTCTCAAGGATCTCTAGGGATCTGGTTGGCTCAACATTTGGGGACAACTTTCTGCTTCCAAAGGCTAAACTAGGCTAGACTTTGTGTCTTCTAACCTGGTACAGTGGGTCCTCTCTCCAGCATTTCAGTTGTTCCCAGAACCATCTAGGAAATCTCAAAGCAAAAAACTTTTCCTTCACATTTCTCTACTTTTTCCAAATCTCTCTGAATATTTCATTCTTGACACTCAGGAATTAGGGGCTCCATCTTGTAGAGGGAACATCTGAACTGAGTGGGCTCTGAACTTTGAATGCCAGTGTCAAGATTCTGACTGAAGTGTGGTGACCCAGTTTGCGCGGAACTCTCCAAGTTTCAGCACTGAAAGTCCTGCATCCCTGGAAACTCCTCTGTTGGGGCCAAATTAGGATAGTTAGTCACACTAGAAGGATCCATAAAATTTCCCAAACTGAGTCAATGACACCTCTCTTAAGCTTTTCTGTGTATTTGGTCAAGTCCTATCTCCAAAATTAGAGATGAACTTCTTGTCTGTTGCCATAAAGCTGTTCTTGTAGAAAAATGCAAATACCCAAAGGACTTGTGTATTCATATTGAATTAAGTAGTGAAATTTTTTTTTCTTAACAGTAAAGATGAGAAAGAATGAGAAGAAATGCAGAAATTAAATATCAAATATATCAGTCAGCCTACTTTTTCAGATGTTAGGAGAAATACAAGCTGTACTAACTCTGTTTATTAAAGTAGTTTAAAGCACTTAATACACTGGAGTCCAATTTAGACATAACCCCAATAGGTCCAAGTGAGGGGTGAGGGATGTGGAAACAGGAGACCTGGGCAGCCTAAGTAGAAATAGGTTACCAAGTGAGTGGATGTCAAGATATTGGGAATTAGAGTTCAGGTCTCATCTCATCTGGATAGATGAGAAGGACGATTAAGTAGTTAGGAAGAAAATGTTTTACTCTGGACATTTTTAGGTTGAAGTCTCAGCTTTTCTGCATACTAACGTTGTGATTATGGGTAAGGCATTTTACCTTAATCGTCTTAAAAAATGAGACCAATAATAGCACTCATTTTATAGAATTACTATGAGGATTAAATTAACTAATCCAAATGAAACATGTAGCAGAATTTTTGGCTTATAATAAGCACTTAAATGGAACTTAATTATTAGCTACTGTTGCATTACTTCCTTTCTTCAAACCAAGACTCTGCCATGGCTATTACTAATCTAATTTTGGAAAAAATTTGGTGTGGTATTATTACTTATCTAAAAGTTAATAATTGCCTTTTATAGTTGCTTAGTTTTCTATGTTCCTATCACTAACCCAGCTTTAAAGTTTCTAATAAAATCAAAAAATATTTTCATTACAGCTAATCAGATATATTTGATTTCTACATTATTTTGGAACCATCCTTTCTGAACCTCTTTATCTCTTTCCAATTTGAATTAGTTATTCTATAGACCTGCACAGCTATAGTCTTTGATGTGTTTATATTGTTATATTGGAAGAATGAGACTTTGTTCTTTTCTTCTGTATTTAACCTGTATTTCTGGGAAGTAGAAACCTCATATTCTTTCTTTCTTTCTTTTATTTTATTTTTATTTTACAATGTGAGAATACAGCACATTCTTCTTAGTAAAGTATCACAAGAATAGAAAAGATAATATCCAATGTACTCAATACTAAAATTAAGCCAATAATCATCTAATACATGCCCACACAAGAAAAAAACTGTTTTTATTTCTTGACTCCAACCCCTTTTTTTGATGGAGAATGATCTCTAATAACTTTATGAGGGTGTATAGAGAAGTCAGTTTTCTAAGAGCTCATATATCTGAAAATTTATATTTATTCTAGAGTCACACTTAGTGTATAATTTTACTGGCTATAGAATAGAAAATCATGTTATTTTTTGGAATTTTAATGTTTGACTATTGCCTTCTAACTTTCACTGTTAAAGTTTAGAAGTTGATTCTACTTTGATACTCACTTTTTTCTTTTCAGAAAGTTTTAAAAGTCACTTTATCAGTGTTACTCTGAAATTTATTAGTGTACAACTTTTCCCTATATTTATTATGCTACAGACTCAATAGACTCTTTAAATCTGGAAACTCATGAATTTCAGGTCTGAGAAATTTTCTTGAATTATTTCTTTCATGATTTCTTTTCTTCTATTTTAACTGTTTTCCATTTTTTGTACTTCCTTTTGTTAGATATTGAACATTCAATGTAAATTGTCTAATTTTGACTGGCTTTTCTTTGGTGTACCTCTTATCTTTGTCTTTTTCTGCTTTTTTGAGAGAATTTGTTATTCTGCCATTCAATCTTTCCTTTTTTTGTTGTTTTATACATTATGTTCTATTTTTAATTTCTGTGACTATTTCTTATTCTTAGAATGTTCCTTACTATTATGTCCTGCTTTGATTTATGAATCCAGCATCTTCTTGTTATAGTTCTCCTAGGACACACACCAACAAATATTTTTCTTCAGTTCTCTTTCTTTAAAGTTTCATTTGTTTATTTTTGGTTTGTTTTGGTATGTTGGAAATCTTTCTCAAAATTCTGGTATTCTCTGACTGTTATTAAGATTTTAAATGAAACATAAAAAAATATTACTGGAAGCCCAGCATACATGAATGAGCTCAGAGGGGCACACCAGAAGTTAACCAATTTAGGATCTGATTATTACATTAGAGGCTTTCATATATCAGTGTCTACAGATTTTTATTTTGAATGGGTCCAGTTTCCCCCCCCAAAAAACTACTGATCTTTTCCTGGGATTGTAAGTACACCTACTATTGTTTAAGAAAATTGAACAAGGCAAAAATGCTAAGAAATTTTTATAATCTGGATGCAGCTTTTAATTTCATCAACTTGTGTGTCTGAATCCAAAATTTTTCTGATTAAACTTCTGTGGAGGAATAAACTTTCAGCTTCCTGTAGGGATTAGGAAAAGGATATAAGAGTCTACATTACTGGGTATCATTATGTCAAAAAAAATCTATACTCTTTATGTTTATCACATCACTGTTCACCATAGGAAAGATATGGAATCAATCTAAGTGTCCATCAATGGATAATTGGATTAAAAAATGTGGTATACATACACACACATATTGTGGAATACTACTCAGGCATAACAATGAATAATATCACATCTTTTGTAGCATCATGGATGAAACTAGAAGAAATAATATGAAGTGAAATAACTCAGACAGATAGTCAAATGCCCCATGCTCTGACTTATAAGTAGGAGGCAAATAAGGTTTACACATGAACATAAAGGGTAGGAAAATAGACATTGGAGACTGGGAAGAATGGGAGGTAGGTGAGGAATGACAGATTTCCTAATAGGTATATGGTATCCTATTATGGCATTACACAAAAAGCTCAGATTTCACACTACACAACACACCAATATAACAAAATTGAACTTGTACCCCTTAAATCTATAAAAATAAACAAAAAAAAATCTAAGGATGGAGATAATTTTTTACAAACTCTCAACCTATCCTTTTTTCCAACCACATTTCACTTTTCCATCTTTCAGAGATACTGCTGCCTCTAACTCCTAAATCTTCCCTGGGTTCTGCAACAGGTATCAAATCAGCCAGCTTCCACAAAGAAGTCAGTATTAAGCTTTCTTTTCTCTGCTAATTCAGTTGCATACATATCTATTCTTTCCACTTAAACATTTTCTTGGTATTTTTCATCTGCTCTTTTCTCTTTTTCTGTTTTCTTTGGTCATGCCGAGGCTTAAATATTCTTTTTCTTTATTGTCTTCTTAATGTTCTTTCTGGAAGAAGCAGAAATAAAATTATGTGCTCAAAATGCCATGCTACCCTAGACCTCTTCACCACAAATACCTCATCAATCCATCCTCTCCTTTACCTCTTCCCTCTGATTTTATTCTGAGTTTTATCCTTACCCTTTTGTTTAACACTAGCCTCTTCATTTCCAGCTAACGCCTCTCTTTTCTATCTTGTATACTTCTTGAAAAAAATGATCTTTATAAAACCAAATTCTGAACATGTTAGTGCCCTGTGTAAAACCCTCTACATGCACTAGTGGTGGGAATTTCATAATGTAACAGGCTAGGTGTTTCGTGATTCTGGCTCCCTACACAGTTGGCCAGGTATTTTGATTGTTTACAACAAATGAGTGATGTAGCAGGGGTGGGGGAATGGCTTGGGGAAGAAGCTTAGAATAAATGAAATTAAGAACATAGTAGAAAACAAGGAGATGTTGCCAGACCAGATATGAATGATCTCATGAATTCACGATTCTCTGATCTGGTAAAGAGACCTTGGTCACTACTGTTGCTGCATCAAACCCCCATGTTACTGTGGGACAAATGTCTCTTCACCAGAAAACAACACTGGTTAGATTTATTTCCATTTCCTTGAGATTTCTAAAAGGCTGTTATTTTTTATGATGAGAAGAATGGACAAGTCTATTTGTCTTTGTGGATCTTTTGTTTATACTACATCCCTACATGCTCTTCAGGGAGAAGTGATACAATTTTCAGTATTGTCACTTGCTTTTAGATGACGCAAAGTTAACATCTACTTTGCGGCTTTTCTTACTTGCCATCTTCCTTACCTCTTTTCTGCTGTTGGGTTAAAAAATATGTTCTTTTTGCAGCATTGGGGAGGTGAGTATTGGGGAGAGTTTGCTTTAAATAAAGAGCATAGAGGAGCAGGCCCTGATGCCTTCTGTGTCCCCCCATGTATCACTTATTAAACTCCTGTTGCCCTGACCATTGTTGCTTCCCACTGAAGTCTGGTTTATTTACTTGAAAATCTGATTTGTTTCATTTTATTACTGTGTTTGCGAAGTAACTGATATCAGATTCGGAGGGAAAGAACTGCCATTTACCAGCAGGCTGTGATGGCTTTGCCTCGGTCTGCAGGCCTGATTTTGAGGCCTCGTCTGCCCTGGGGCTCCCACAGAAATAAGATTACTGGCAATAACTGCTTCAACTGCTTTGAATAACAGACACAACTCAGAGAGCATAAAATTAGCATAAACACAGCACTAGTGTGTTCCCTCAGCGGATATGAGACAGGCAGGCTATGGAAAATTGACTGAAATGGGGTCAGACAATGTAGAAATCTGAAACACAGAAAATACCGCCTAAGAGATATGAGGTATTACCACCTCTCTCGTTTTCTTTATCTCTCTCTATAGATATTCATGCAGTTTTAATGATAAAATGTAAGAACTGATGAAAATTAAAGATGCAAAATCATTGCCCCCCAAAATGCCTGCATTATCTTTCCAGACAAATTATTATTAATCATTTTTCAGCTTTTTAATCCTGAGGGTAGAAAAATAAACGCATTTTCGCAGTCATTTTAAATTGATTTTTTCTTTTTTAGGGGAATATTAGTTTGAGGATAGAGAGTTTGCTTCGGAAGGAAGGTGAGCAGCTGAAGCAGTACAGGACTATAGCTTGAAACAATTCCTCCCATATCTATTTATCAAATATTAAAATGGAATATGCTGCCGACAAATGCAATGAAGTCCACCATTACAGGGAAGGGAGTGATGCTGTGCATCTCAGCAGGCAGATGGAAACTGTGATGTTGCTGTTTCACTAAGATGTTGTCACATATGGAATACAATTTTCTATACAGCTGCATAGAGATGGGCCCCCTTGCTTATTTATTTATTTTTGGTGTGATGTTGGCAAAACTCCAAGTTACCATTGTAGAAAATGGAAATGTGCTTGAAATTTAGCATTTTCTGGTCTTATCTTGGTCAGAGAGAGCATCTGAAGGCTGATAACCCAGTACTTCAAATTTAAATTAAGGAGAGAAGATATAAACGTTTGGTAAAAAGTCCTTCCCCAAGACTACCGTTAGAACCCTTTGTCATACTCTGTCTCTTTCATAGCACTTTGAGATTTGGAAGTATTTAGTTAATGTTAGTTTTATCCCTTTATCTGCAAGTTCCCTAAAGCCAGGAACTCTCATTTGGGTAGTGTTTACTCCCATATTCTTGGGGCCCGGCACAGGCATTTAATAAGGATTTACTGAATATATGGGTAAAGGTAAATATGACTTAATTACAGGAAGATATAATAATGTGAGAAATATTACATTTTAGACAATGATTATTGTAGTATTTTTATCAAAATTTTGATTTTAAAAAGATGATGTTGGCCAGGTACAGTGGCTCACACCTGCAATCCTAGCACTCAGAGAGGCCCAGAGGAAAGGTTTCCTTGAGTTCAGGAGTCTGAGATCAGCCTGAGTAAGAATCAGACCTAGTCTCTACCAAAAACAGAAAAACTAGCTGGGCACCATGGCAAGTGCCTATAGTTCCAGCTACTGGGGAGGCTGAAGCAGTAGGATCAGGATTGCCTGAGCCCAAGAGATGGAGGTTGCTGTGAGCTATGATAATGCCATGGGACTCTACCAGAGTGATGGAGTGAGACTCTGTCTCAAAAAAAAAGAACAAAAACTAATGAGCTCATTGTCTTTTGTTTTTAGGAAAAAAGGTCTTTAAGATGTATAAAAATGTGGTATAGAGTAACTACCACTGTTTCCCTGAATAGCCAGTGAAAAAATTATATCTCATAGGAAAAATCCAAATGAAGTGCAAATGACATGTGACGTCACTTCATTTAACATATTTATAGCCAGTTAGCAAGCCAAGACTGGCAGAAATGTGCTTATATATTAAAGTGACATTAAGTAGTTACAGAGTACCAGATGTCATTTCACTTCGTGTCCCAAAGATTTTCCTGAGTTACTCCTTTTTACATCTATATGTGTTTAGATGTGTCCTATCAGACACTCAGCCTTCAGCTGAATGGACAAAATTCACGATTTGGTTTTTCCTTGTCTAATTATAGTATTTGCTTAACCTTGGAGAAGAGCCCAATTTGTCATTTTTCAAACAATTCTTAATAACAAAGGGCTATTTTCTCTTCTTCTGAGTTCACACTAACTATGACCTCAATCACTTATTTGAAGTAGAAATACTGGAATCCTGCATTAGTATTATCTGTCTATAGCTTGCCTCCCTACATCAAGTATAAGTACCAGAGAACAGAAACAATGGCTCATATCACTGTATTTTCAAATCCTTGCACAGGGGCAGTACACATCTGAAAGGTATATAGGGCAGACAGTATCCTGACTGAATTCAGCTCTAACTTACATATAGATCAGTACACACAAATATGCACAGAGAAATTCTGAAAATTGAATGCCAAATCAAGGACCCTCCTATACACATCTTTGATGTCAGATCATTTTCCTGAAGAGTTCTTTCCACCCAGGAGTATTTCATGCTAAAGAGAACTGCAACCGTCAGGAATAGTCCTACCTGTGCAGGTACAATAGAAGTGACTAGATTCTGTTGATTCATCATGCCTTAAAGTGATGGTGGTCCACGTTGCTGGTTTGTGTTCTTTGTTTTTGATGAACAATCTTCTCTGAAGTCACTCTGAGATGGGCTCTGTCAGCCATATTTGTACAAGTTATCCTAACCCTGCACACAGTTGATTGGACCAGTTGGGTTAATCAGACTTTAAGAAAGTTCACCTGGGGTCTGAGAAATTCTGGTTTAAGCTGGACTATTTGTGTAAGAGGTGGTATAAACTGCAGATATGTAGGCATCTGTCTTTCTCCAGGAACTAGAGCCTGTGAGGGAGGAAAGATCAAGTAAATGTCATTTTGGTTTGGAACTGTACAGGCTGCATGAAACAGGAACCCAACAACTGTGGCTTACTTTCAAAAATATTTCCAGATGACAAGAAGTGCAGAGATGGGCAGTCCTGAGCTGATGAAGCACCCACATCATTTCGAATTTTCTACTATCCTTGCCATGTGGCTACAATTCTTTGGTCACAAAAGAGTTATCCCATTTCCAGGCATGGCATCTATATCCTAGGCAGAAAGGAAGAAGGTCCAGGCCATCTGAGATTACCTCTGTAAGTAGCCTCCTGAGGTTACCACTCGAAACTTCCTCTTCTGGTTACATCACTTTAGCCTGAGCAATGTCACTATGTCAATATCTAGTTGTAAAAGTATCTGCACAAGTAAAATTTGAAGCTAGACATATTGTCTCTATCAACTAAAGTTCCGTTAGTAATGGAGAAAGGGAGAATATGCAGAGAAGAAACATCGAATCAGCAACCACCAGTGTAGGGTAGGCATTAGTGAAAAGGAAACACAGACCAGGAATTGGGTAGCCTAAGAAAAAGAGACTGAGAGAATGCCCACTTGCCCCAGATAGCTTTCTTATTTTCTGCCCAAGTCCCTTGTCAGCCCTGGTTACCATCCTGTCCATGAACCATGAGTGTTGCCATAGCAAATTATCTTGTTTTTCTTGGTTTCTCTAGATCAAGATGTTTTATATTACTTGCCAAAAAAATTCTTATTGAGATAGTAGTGCTATAAGTGAAAAAGAACAAAAGATTGGTTAACTGGTTCTCTTCTTTCTTTCTTTTTTTTAAAATAAACTTTCTTAAAGCAGTTTTATGTTCATAGAAAAATTGAGCAAAGGTTCGTAGGATTCCCATGTCCTCCCATTCCCACACGTGCACAGCCCACCCACTATCAACATACTGCAACAGCGTGGTACAGTTGTTATAACTGATGAACCTACTTTGACATGTCATAATCTCCTGCAGTCCATATTTTACATTTGGGTTCAACTTGATATTGTATATTGTGCAGTTTAGGGCAGACTGGTAATGACAGGTATCTATCATTGTAGTATCATACAAACTATTTTCTCCACCTTAAAAATCTTCTGTTCTACTAATTCATCCTTCCCTTCTCCCTAATTTATTATAACCACTGATCTTTTTACTGTCTCCATAGTTTTGTCTTTCCAGAATGGCATGTAGTTGGAATTATATAGCACTGAAACTTTCCAGGCTGGCCTCCTTTACTTATACACATGCATTTTGTTTCCCCCATGCCTTTTCATGTCTTACTAGCTCATTTATTTTTAGGTTTGAATAATACTCTGCTGTCTGTGTATATGAAGTTAATCCATCCATCTACTGAAGGGCATTTTTATTTTGCCGTGTTTGGGCAATTATGAAGAAAGCGGCAGTAAACATCCTTGTGTAGGTTTTAGTGTGTGGACATAATTTTCTATTCATTTGGGTAAATTCCAAAGAGTTCAATTGCTGGATCATAGTCTTACTTCTACATGTGAAATTTTAAACAGAAATTCAGTAAGGGCTGGAGCTGGACCTACATGTGTTCCCATTATCCAGTTTATAATCTCAAGGCAGACAATGAACAATTGTACGCACTGGCCAAAAATAAACCCATCTAATTGATTAGATTCTACCAGTACACTGACTATGACTTGATTTAAATCACATGTTGCATTGACTCTCCTGCACATTCATTGAACTAAATTCAAATCATTTCAGCAGACATCTATAAATGCTTGGCTCACTCAAGAGGTGGTACTGGAATAATGACTAAGTTTAGTAATGTTCCTTCCAAAGAAGCATAAGAGCAATATGTGCTTAAAATGAAATATGTCTTCCCTTTTAGAATTATGAAAATGTGAATGGGCAGTGTGTTAGCACTCTTGCTTTCATGTTTCTGGATACCTTAATTGTGCCTCTTCCCTGATCTTGGTCACTTTGGTCCTTTATTCATCAGGTACTATCCCTTCAGGTGAGGACTCAAGATCTGCTCATTGCTCTCATTGTTGTTTTTACTTGTTTGTTTGTTTGCTGAGTCTGTGCATTTTCTAGTCTCTGTTAGTTTCTGTCTTAGAAACCTGTTGTTCTAGGTACAACCTTCTCAAGAGTCTTAATTAATGAGCTAACAAATACTCGTATATGCCTCAGTCAGAGTGTGTGCTTAACGGTATCTGTTGGAGTGACTTATTCATTTGACAAATATTTTTTGAGTACCTCTTCTCTGCTGGTTACCTTCTAGGTACCCAGGACACAGAAGAGTTGAAGGAGGCAGGCCAGGTCCTGCTCCCTTAGAGACTGCACAGAGTGGGTGCCCCACTCAGCAGAAGGATCCCTCCTCACCATTCAGTTAGTCTGTCAGTTAAAGCCTTACTAGAGGTGGCAATAGTATAGGGCAGTCTCTTTTCACTTGGTCCCCATATACCAGTCAAACCACCAATGAGGCAAGATTGACTTTGTTCTCTCCCGTCAGCTAATCATAGGGGACATGCCCCTTTTGCCATGGGAATGAGCTGAGGGAAAGGTATGATGTAACTGTGATGGAGAAAATGAGAACTGGGGCTGCCTCTTGTGAAGTTCACTTGTGCCCTTTGGGTCTCCTGATGTGTGGTCTGAGATGTATTGCTTACATTGAAATAAACTTGCCACTGGGCCTGGACAACTATATGACTTTTTGGTCCTGACAGACCCCAGCTCATGTTGGACAATTCTGGATGCATGAGTACTCTAAGAATGTCCTCCTTAACTAGGGTCCAGCAGAACAATAGGAATTGATTAATGGCTGTATGATTCTCCAATGTTGGTGCCATCACCTTGTTTTAGAACCCTATGGGTCTATACTGGAATCCCATTAGTGTTGCTGTAAACTTGATACTGCATCTTTCCACCATAATAGTCTCTAAGATTACAGAGCCCACTGGGTTATGTGATCCAAGCAGCAACCACATTTTTTCACAGCCTCACTCAAACTGTGGCACCAGATTTAGGGTAAAGTATACCCAGGTATGATGCATGCAGCCTCCATAGTCCTGCTGAGTGCTCTGCTTTGTTTTTGCTGATAGGAGGTATGAAATACAATAATTTGTGCTTGGCATTAGATGAGACTCCTTTGTGTGCTCCAGGCCATGGTATCCTTAGCATTCTGCTGATGTGATGGACCCCTGAATTTTAGGTTTATCTCACACCCTGTGGAGTACATGTGTCACTTCCTGCTCAGATAGTCCAAGTAGGATAACGCCACTGATGAGGGGACCAGCTTGGTGTGGTTGAAGATGTGAAGGCAATTCAAATCTGACTGTGACTATTGTGTCACCTGATGGCCTCTGTTGTTTCTGGACTAGCCATTCCTGTTACTATCACTGAGCCCAGGTCTAACGTGACGTGTCTCATCTTCTATGGTAAGCCCCTCAGTGAACTTGATGCCCCTCTTATCAACACGTTTTCTAGTATTTTGCCAAATGATGTATTTCCTAGACTCTCCTGTGAGGTCATAATCATGAAATAATTTATTTGGCTTTACATAGCATTTCCACGTTAGCGTGCTTACGTCTCTGAGCCTTTTGATTCATTCTTTTGCCATCAGTCATGGAAATTATAGCATTTGCACTTCACCTGATATTTGTTGTAGCTGCAGCTTTCTCCAAACTTCTAAAACTCATTTTAGCAGCATATTAGCACTGTCTCCTGGGCTCCTTGTCACAATGTTGAATCCTATGTCATGGGAGAGTGTTCCCTCAGTGACAAACTCTCCCCTTATCCAACTTTATGTTCTTCAGGCTTAATCCCGTATTCTTAGGATCCAATCTCATATGAACTCTCCAGGGTCCTGCTGATACTTGATGGATATGCCCTATACTTTCTTTGCTGCTGGTACTCAATGGATATGCCCTATAGTTTCTTTGCATTTGAATTCTTTAATTCCTTCAGTTGTTTCAGCACTTCTCTAGCAGTTGGGTTTGGATGTGACTTAAACTTAATCATTGGTTTAGGAGCTTAATCATTGAGGGCAGATAAAGGCATATCCTAAATGGTGCCCTTTTCATTTTGAAAGTTTGAAGGGTAGAGATCTTTAAACTGTCTTTAATCAAGGGTAGAACACTAGTTTCTAACAGGGAAGATTAGGCCAATCTTGCCTATGCAGAGGGTTGTAGAATGTTCATTTCTAACCTGGGGAAGTTTTATCCCAGGGGAATTTAGTCAATGGATGCAGGTTTTCTTATTGTCACATATGGAACAGAGGGGCTCCCAGTTACTGGCATCTAGTAGGTAGAGACCAGGGTTTCTGCTAAACTTCTAATGCACAGGGAAGTGTCTCTCAATAGACAACTGTCCAGCCCCAAATAACAATAGTGCAGCAGAGGGTGAGAAATACTGGTCTAGGGGAATTTGGGGATTCATGATTTTCCAACACATCACCCCGGATATCCCTATCACTTACACAATATCCAATTCCTTCCAAATTAGGTCCCCGATCTTGGCATAGCAATCTGGTCTGAAGCTCATTCTTGCCACTGTGAGAAACAGACATCTTTTTGTATGTTGTCAAGGGGGTCTTCTGGCTTTCACACCTAGGTTTTAGTTTCTGATTAATCACTCTTAGCCCTTCATTATTTGTTTCCCAAAGAATAAAATAACCCCAACAACACTCAACTCTTTTGTTCCTCTAATTACTATTTTCTCTATATTTCTCAGACACCTGAATGCCTGATTCATTACACTGCTATTGTATTTCCTCCCAGCAGCATGCCCTTGTAATTCCCTGAAGTTGAAAGGTTTAGTAATTACCCTGCTGCCTTATGCCAGATAATTCACAATTCCACCTTCCACCAGTGATAGGCAACTTGATATCTGCTGGCTGGCAGGTGAACCAGCTTCAGAATCTCATGCCAGCATCTGCTTTCTCCAACTGCTCCCAGTCGGGTTCCCCCATGAGGGAAATAAGACCTTCATGGAGGTGTGTATGCAGGAGGATTGTTAGGAAATTCCTGTGTGATAAATACCTGTGAAAGAAGGGCAGGAAGTGGAGGTGGCAGAGGAGAAATTGGCCTCTGGTATAGGCACAATCATGACAGCAGGCTTGGGAGATTTATCTGGAGCTCTGAAGTTCAGATGGCCCTGGGGAACTGGACAAATGGAGAAAAGGGTGCTGTTCCTTTGTTCTCTTACATGAGCTCATCTTTGGATCCAGGCTGCCTCCTGGAAGGGGTCAAGTGGAAGACAATTTCTGGAAAGGACAGAAAGGAAAGGACCAAATGTACAGGTTGGCAATGGGTTCTTCAGTCCAGAAGGAGACCCCCAAATCACATTATAACAAAGATATTGGTACCAGAATGTTTATTGTAGCCCAATTTATAATTGCTAAGTCATGGAAGAAGCCCAAGTGTCCATCAACCCACGAATGGTATATGTACACCATGGAATATTATGCAGCCTCAAAGAAAGATGGAGACTTTATCTCTTACATATTTACATGGATGGAGCTGGAACATATTCTTCTTAGCAAAGTATCTCAAGAATGTAAGAAAAAGTATCCAATGTACTCAGCCCTACAATGAAACCAATTTATAGCTTTCTCTGAAAGCTATAACCCAATTATAGCCCAAGAATATGAGGAAAGGGGAGAGGGCAGAGAAGGGAGGGGGGAGGATGTGTGGAGGGAGGGTAATCAGTGAGACCACACCTACGGTTCATCTTACAAGGGTACATGCGAAATTTACTAAATGTAGAATATAAATGTCTTAATACAATAACTAAGAAAATGCCGTGAAGGCTATGTTAACCAGTTTGATGAAAATATTTCAAATTGTATATAAAAGCAATACACTGTACCTCATGATTGCATTATTATACATAGGGATGATTTAAAATAAAAAAAATAAAAAGAAGAGACACCCGTGTGGCATTCATGACAGCCAATAACCCCCTGTAGCAGCACTAAAAGGGGTTTCTGGGTATCCGCTCTCTCTGCAGCTGCAGATGACAAGACAACAAAGGGAGGGGGGCATTTGGAGATTTCCTCCTACTTGGCTGAGGACATGTATGGAGCCTGTTCTCTCTGGTACCAGGACAACATGCAATGGGGTTGTAGTAATCTCACCGGTCTCGGGAAGCTAAGAACTGATTCAGCAATGTGGCAGAGCTGAGAAGAAATAATACTTGATGCATAATGATGAAATGGTAATCTTCATAAACAGCTATTTCTAGAATTTTTCTTAGAAAGTAGTTATCTTTGTTTAGAAAACTATCTTTATAATCCCCTTAGCATAGAGTGTGAGACTCCAAACTTGTGGAAATTCACAGGGGACTCTCAGAAAGAATGGTCACTAAAAATGTTCTACATGGGTTGTTTAAATAAAAGAACAAAGAAAATTATTTTGTTCCTGAGAGAAAAGAGAATTGAAAAAAAGAAGTGTAATTAACTGGGACACATCTACATCTCAGTAACAAGAACCTGATTCAAATTGGCTTAAATAGCAGTACCTTATGTTCCCAGGAACACAGAGGTGGTACGGCTGCCAGGGTAGATGAAGGCGGAGACTTAGTCACATCACCATGGGCCCAGATTCTTCCTGTCCAGTTGTTCTGCCAGTCACAGCTGTGGCTTGTTCATGGTGGGAAGCCAGCTGCCAGGAATCATTAGGACTTGTTTCTGACAAGCAAGAGGAGGACGAATCCTCTTCCCTTTCATCATTATTGGGTCATCCGAGGCCACGTGACTCACTGTGGACTCACAGGGCAGCCTGTGTCTGGATGTAACCTGCTATTCCCTAGAGCCTGAGTGTGCTCAGGAAGGGGAGACACCTAATCAAAATGGGATTCTGTTTATACAAAAAAAGAGATAAATGAATGTCAAGCAGGCAACCAAACAAATTCTCTATAAGAGCAGAGAAAGTAGGAGGAAGAGAAGAGTTTCTAAATTGAAAAGAGCTGGGAAGAGAAGGGAGCAAGGCCTGTGAAGATACTCAGTGAGTTGGGCAAAGGACATTATAAAGACAACGGTGCCTATATTGTACTGATAGCTATTTACGGTTAGGATATGACCCTTACTTTACTCCCTCTCTGTACTCACATCTCTTGTCTATAATGCTTATAAACACATTGTGTAAATAAAGTATTTCATTTTGTTATCTAATTAAAACAGTTGATAATTGTATTTATTTGTGTGATATGATGTGGTACTTTGATATATGTATACATTTAAAAAGATTAAACAAGCTACTTAACATACAGTCCACCTATTCAATTTTTTATGTAAGAATATTTCAAATATGCCCATTTACCACTTTTGAAATATACAATACATTAATATATTATATGTAAACTAGGATTCTCATACTAGGCTTTAGATCACGAATGTGTATTACTCTTAGCTGACCGAAACTTTGTACCTCGTGACCAACCTTTCTCTTTTCCCCATCCCAGGCCCACCCCAGCCCCCTGCATACCCAGCCTCTTGTAATGACCATTCTACTTGCGCCTTCTGTGAGTTTAATATTTTTAAATTCCACGTATATGTAAGATAAAAGATGTGTTTGGAGAAAATGTGGAGAAAAAGGAACTCTTGCATATTGGCTATAGGAAAGTAAATTAGTACAGCCATTTTGGAAAACAGTGTGGAGTTTCCTCAAAAAAGTGCAGATAAGAACTACCATATGTCCAGTGGCCAAGCACTGGATATACATCCAAAGCAATTCAAATCAATATGTCAAAGAGATGTCGTACTCCCACGTTCATGTCAACGTTATTCAGAAAGGCCAAGTGGGGAAGCTCTGATGGTGAATGGGTAAAGAGAATGTGCTATCGAGACATAATGGAATACTGCACAGTAAAAAGGGAAATGTTGTCAATTGTGACAACGTAGATAAACCCGGAGGACGACATTATGCTAAATGAATGAGCCAGATACAGAAACAGATACTGAATTATATGGTAAAAACTGAGCGGCTGTGGCACAGTATAGCAAGTACGTATACACACACACACAAACACACACACACACACGCACGCATGCACACCCGAGAAACAAACAAAAAAGGAAAAGGAAAAACAAGCAAAAAAGGAAAACTGGGGTCTCCAGTAATTAAGTTCCCTAGTAAGTCACAGAACACTTTCTAAAGTTTTTGTTGTTGTTTGTTTACTTCTATAGGGCAAGGGAATAAAGCTTGAGCTAAATTTACCTAGATCTCAAAAAGCAAGAGAACTCCAGGTGACATCGGGATTGCTAACAGTAAGTGAGGAGAACTATAGATAATGAGACTATGTCGGATACTAAAACGTCTTCCAGAAATTTTTAATCTAATTGGAGGAGGAATAACTGTCTATCAAAGTACCAGGTGAATGAGGTAGGCTAAGGTAATTCAAGATAGTTAGAGTGCTTTACATCACCTGATGTTTCCTTTTATCAGCTAGAAATCTATTACTTTATAACTACCTAATATCTACTAAAATTTCCTTATATTTTTATTATTGTCTCCAGATTACATACAAGGAAACTGATGCCTGAGAGTGCCTCAGGACCCGGCTGGTTCTTCCTGGCTGGCTTTGTCATCCCCAAGATCTTGGAGAGAAATTCCTTACATGGTCTGTCTTTCTTTCAGTATTGTCCATTTTACTGATACATGAACATCTGTAGATAACCTTTTAGCTGGCAAGCATTTTCCATGAGCTAAATATGTCTCACATGAAGCTATGGTCTTTCATACATTGTAGCTGCTGTAATTAATAGAATGTGAATTTACTTAACTCACTACCCCATTCATAGAGCTAAGATTTTCAAGATAGTTTTTGCAATTTATGCACCTAAAATAGAAGTACTACTGGTTAAGCCACAGCAATTTTTGAAGTTAAAACTACATCTGCAATCTTTAGAAGATTAGGAAAGTGGGGAACCTATCTCCCTTTGTGAGTATTAAGATTTTTAAGGGGAAATAAATTTTTTCATGTTTGTAATATTAAGGTTTCATTAAAAAACACCAGTTTTTCAAGAAGATAGCACCTCTTTCTTACAAATATTCCTTCATACAGTCATACATTCATCAACAGGATGGCTACATTGTTTCAAGTTTATGCTTGAAGTAAATGTACTTATTATTTTTAAGATCTCAGGTAATACCTTTAGCTTATCATTCTGATTCCTGCAGAAAATTCTCTCTGTGTCTATATACTAATAAAATAGAAATATAAATAAAGCATATTGGAGATGTGTCAGATGAAGAGAAATCACTGACATAAAAGTATTGTCACTCAGCTTGCTACCTTTCATGGTTTTCCTTTTTACGGTAAAATGAAAATTGGTCTGGTGAGTAGATTAGATAAAAGAGTAATATTTTCTCTGTTTTTAATGACAATGCTGAAGTCTTAATTAAGCACAGTGTGTAAGGAGATCATGAAGAGATTTCAAAGTCTCTCTTCCTTTAGGCTTCAAAACACATGTATGCCATTACAATTCCCCAAGAAGGCAGCTTTTTCTCCATAATGAAATCAGCCACATCACTCTATTCTTCCTGCCCATAGATGAAACACTATTTGATAGCATTGAAATTCACCTTAAAATTTCATCGTCATATTTCCACCTATATCTAGTATAATTCCAAAGATTAAATAGATATTCATGTTTTTAATAAATTAATGACTCATTTACTTAATTTCTAGATTTCTAGATAGATGCTAACATCATAAAAGTGCATTTTTCAGTTTGAAATTTACCGGACTATTAATATGAGACATGTTGATCAGTTCATGGGGTCCCATGCATATCGTTATGAGAAAACCCCCAGACTAAGATGGAAATGATGGAGCTATTACGTTTATGTACCAGCGACCATTTTTATTTCTTCAGTTTTGCCTGCAGATTGTCTAAAGTTATTTCAACTGACCTGAAATTTTCGAGATGAAAACTGAAAGAATGAGGAGGCAAGGACTCTCTTTCTCTACTTTGGCATCTAAAAATTACGTAATCTGGTTTTTCCTTTCAGGTCTATCTATTTCCTACTGTATAGGTGTGCCGGTGCACACATTTGCTTTGATTCTCAATGGTAAGAAGCACCTGCTGCAGGTAATTTTGGTGGATTCTAGAGGCAGAGAGCCAAGGAAGACAAGCTTTCTCAGAAACTATTCCGTGAAGGTACAGGGTGCAAGCACGCATACTTGAAATCAAGGTCTCATTTATTGTCATTGTGGAGCAGCCCACTGGTTCCCCAGGGTGGATTTGCTACCCAGGAGACATTTGGCAGTAACTCAGGGATAGAGGCACTCTGTGCTTGCGGTATCCAGTATATAGAGACCAGGGAGGCAGTTAACATCCTACAGTGCACAGGAAAGTTCTCACAAAAAGGAAGGGTACATCCCAAATGCCAGTGGTGAAGGAGTTGAGAAATCCAGGGAAAGGTGGGAGTAACATGGGCTCTGCTTGAGCCCTGGATTAGAACGCAGATCTGCCGACCAGCAAGCAAATGATGATATCGAGTCCATCTCCTTGGGGAAACCATGAGGAGTGAGTTGCCCAAAAGGAGAAAATTTTACTTACCTTAAAGAGTTCATAGATGAGCATTAAATGAGTGACATGTGGATATTCTAAAACATTTCATTAACTCATTACCCCAACAGGAACTCCAACCCTCTGTAAAAGTAAGGACTGACCTGCCTTATGTGTTTCCCTGTAATGAGGGTAACATACCTGGCCTCTTCATTTCAAGGCTATATTATTTCCCAAAGAAGACCTCAGCTTCCCCCTAAATTCATTTACCAATAATTCCCATATTACTTTAGCACCAATAATTGATATATCTTATGCACAATTCGAAATTCCATTACACATGAACAATTTGAAAAAGTGGAAGATATATTATATCTAAATTATCAATAACTTTTATATATCTTAGGAAATTATAATATAGACACTATACAGCCACCACTCAGTTTAAGGAATAAAAAGTTTTGGGTCTCTTGTGTGTCCTGTGTGGCCCTCCATCACCACCCATGATCTCTTGCCTGCTGCATGTAGACATTAATCATTTACATGCTTTTTTTTTAAAACATGCTTTTAATTTATACTTTAACTGTATTTGAATGTATTTTTGACAATATATTATTTAGTCTGCCTAGTTTTTCTTTTTATTTATTATTTTATTTTTTATTTATTTAGTTTTGAGACAAGATCTTGATTTCTCTCTGTCACCCTGGCTGGAGTGCAGTGGCATCATCATAGCTCAGTGCAACCTCTAACTCCTGGGCTCAAGTAGTCCTCCTGTCTTAGCCTCCAGAGTAGCTAGGACTATAGCCCACCAGCATGCCCAGCTAATTTTTCTGTTTTTTGTAGAGATGTGTTCTCACTCTTGCTCACACTGGTCTTACTCTTGGCTTCAAGTGATCCTCCTGCTACAGCCTCCCAAAGTGCTAGTATTATAGGTGTGAGCCACAGTGCCTGGTCCCCGTTTTTGATCTTTAAACAAACACTCTGCAGTCTACATCTTTTGTGATGTCCTTTGTTCTCAAACAAATTGTATTTTTGTGATTTCTCCATGTTAAAATGTATAATTGCTTTTATTCATTTCATTAACATTTCATTTTAATGAATAAGCATTTTTATCAATATTACATTTTGTGAGCAAATATGCTAAAACTAATTTACTCTTTCTACCTTGATAATTACTTGACTTGTTTCCAGGTTTTCGTTATCATACGTTAACGCTGCCATGAACAATCTTTCTGTGCTGTTCCAGGCATATACTTAGGAGTACAATTGCTAGGTGTCAGACAGTGTATGTGCCATTTATTTAACTTGGTCAATAAAGCAGAAGGTGAAAAGCTTGATTATATTTATCCTTGTTAAGTCATTACCATGGGTTTTTAAATTGTGTTGTTATTAAAAGATAGTTTGCTAGTTTATTTCGGTTTTAATTTGTGCCTCCTTCGTAACTAGAGAGGTTAAATATAATTTTATATATTTATTGTTCAATGTATTTATTTTTCAGTAAAATGCCTGTTTCTAGCTATTATGTACTTTTTTGGGTTACTGGTTTGAAGGAATTCTTTGTGTGCTCAGGATATGAGTCCTTCTGTTTATGTGTAGAACCTCCATACTCGACTACCTCCCTACATTGACCACCTCCTTAAGTTGGACTAAATTTCATAGACTGGACATGCACCACATGTATATATCAGCATAGTAAGCCTAGTTCCTTATGCTGAACACCTCCTTATGTTGACCAGTTTGTTACAGTCCCTTGAGTAGTTGTCTTACTGAGATTCTACTGCATTTTGTCTTTTCAGGATATTTTTTGTTAAGCAGTAGATCTTAAATTTAATGAGACAGTGTATCAGACTTTTTAAAAAAAATGTTGTTTGCAAATGCCTTTTCATCCCAATTCTTAAAAGTATTTCCTATGTTATTTTAAAAAATATTTTCTGTACAACCTTTATGAAAAGTCATGTGGAGATAACTCAAAGAATTAAAAGTATACCTACCATTTAATCCTGCAATCCTGCTATTGGGTATTAGCCCAAAGGGAAAAAAGGTCATTTTATCAAAAAGACACTTGTCCTCAAATGTTTATTGCAGCACAATTCAAAATCACAAAGATGCAAAGTCAACCCAAGTGCCCATCAATACATGAGCGGATTAATAAAGTGGGATACTACATATATGTATACCATGGAGTACTATTCAGTCATTAAAAAAATGGTGAATTGCAACTTTTTGTAACCTGGATGGGATGGGAGACCATTTTTCTAAGTAAAGTATCTTAAGAATAGAAAAAAAAAACACCACTGTATGTAGTTACTATTATTTGGAATTAATCAATCAACAGATCAACACCCATGTACACATTTGGTCATACAACTCAACTGAAAGCAAACAGGTTGGAGGAGGCGGAAGAGGAAGGGTAAGTTCACACCTAATGGGTACAACGCACATTGCTCAGCTGGTGAGTACACCTGTCACTTCGACTCGAACTATAGAAAAGCAATTCATGTGTAAAAAAAAAAAAAAAAATACCCCTGAAATATTCTGAAATTAAAAAAACAACCTAATTCTTGCTTTTTACATTTTAGTTTCTTTACTCCCCTTTACATCTGTTTTTTTTTTTTTTTTTTTTGTGACAGAGCCTCAAGCTATCCCCCTGGGTAGGGTGCTGTGGCTTCACTGCTCACAGCAACCTCCAACTCCTGGGCTCAAGCGAGTCTCCTGTCTCAGCCTCCCTAGTAGCTGGGACCACAGGCGCCTGCCACAACGCCCGGCTATTTTTTGGTTGCAGCCATTATTGTTGTTTGGCGGGTCCAGGCTGGATTCGAACCTGCCACCTTAGGTGTATGTGGCTGGCACCTTAGCCACTTGAGCCACAGGCGCCAAGCCTTTACATCTGTTTTTAACAGTCCAAACTTTATCCACTGATTGCAATGCTAGCTCTGTCACTATAGCAAGATCCTGTATGTGCTTGGACCTGTTTTGTGACTCAACTTCTGATCGCCTGGTCCCTTTATTTGGGCCTATCTACAGTTTCATAATTAATTATCTCTGATTTTTAGTGTATGATAGGTACCTATCATGCCATATATTTGTTATTTTTGTTCTTCTTCATGAGTAGTTGGCTAGTGAGTTATTCTTAATGCTTTGCTCTTCCATTTAAACTTTAAAAGCATCTAGTCAATTCTCCTTTAAAACTTTTTCTTTATCCAAGTTAGTGTGGAAATTGAAAAAAATAATATACATATATAATTTTTTAAATTATGGCATTTTTTGACTGAAATTTTATTGAATTTGTATATCAATTTGTGAAAATTTGAACTTACGATATTCATGAACATAGTATATATCCCCATTTATTCTTTTTATAATAATGTTTATAATATCCTTCATAAATGTTTTACATGTATTTTTATAAACTTATTCCTATACATATGTTATTTTTAGAATACTAGTATAAATGATATCACTTTAAATTTTCCAGCTGTTACTGACCTAGGAAAATCTAATTACTATGTGACTTTTTAATTTTGTATATTTGAAAAATCAATGGGTACTGTGTGATCTTTTGGTTATACAGAATATAATTAGCTCTTCTCTGGTTATAATTTTATATATTTGTAATTTGCTTTAAAGGTAATGTTGAATTTATTAGATTCTCTCCCATTACATTGGTGGTATTTATTAGGCTGGTCATACTGCTAATAATAGGTATCATAACTTTGACTTTATTTAAAGTGTATTTTCATAACTTTGACTTTATTCAGAGTATGTTTCACCAATGCAAACTTCCACAGAGTAGTTGCTTTTCATTATCTGGGGACAATATCATTGCTGATAATTGAATTCTTATATGGATGTCACATATGTAGTGACAAACAGGAACTAGTACTTACATGTTTAAACTACTATAGTGACTTGACTTATTGGGGTGATTTTTATACTTTTATTGTAACCAATTTGTTTAAGTCATGTCTCACCTAACACCAATAATAGCTTCTCTTTAAGAAAGCGTGTTGTTCTAGAATTTCACAAGGAAGGTTAATTTTCTGGTTTTGCATTTTGTTATAGAAAATGAGGGCAGAACGAAAAGAACATAGTCATTTATTTAAAATTTCAAGTTATTTTTTAACCTAAAATTTGAGTTCCTCAAAGGAGAATTTTTTTTTTTTTAAAAAAAGATACTCCTAGTAAATTTTTAAGAGAATTCCAGGTGTCTTGTTTTAATTTCCCACTTCCACTTTTTCTCTTAAGCTTTCAGCCATGCACTCACAAAGGGAAATAGCTTAGAATTTCTGTGATGTCTCAAGTACAATTTGGGAAGCAATACTTGAGTGGAAATTTTGACAGTTTAAAGTCAATAGATGTGCCCAACTATCTTCTCTTACTTATGGGCAGGCAACAAAAATATCAAATAACCAATTACTTGCTCTCTTCCTAGAGCTTCAGGCATTTAACTTGCATTTGGGTCCCAAAGCCTTTCTTTAGCTAATTCTGTTTTTATTGGCCAGTTCCTCTTTCATTATTTTTATAAAAACTAATCAATGTAAGCCCTAGTCTAGACAGCAAGATCAGCAAGAGTCCCTTCTCTGCACCTCTGTCTCACATCCATGGGGCTGCCACCCTGTATTTGTACAGGATACATATTAAAAATTCCTGTTAAGTTTATTAGAAATAGGAGTAAGGACTAATGAAAGATCATACAGTTTCTGCCTTTTCATACCCTATTTATCTGCATCTATTATTATTCCTAGCTACTATTTTTATCCCGTGTTTTGAGCTCCATTCATACAGGTTTGTAGGACAGTTATAAACAAGGGGACTGATGATAGTTCCATAATGACACATAACCCATATTCTATGACCCATCAATGGAAATTAAAAGTGCATTGATATTCTTTTCCCTTCTACCTAATTAAATCTCCATTAATACTCCCTTTGATCTCTGAACACCTAATCTGGCAAAGGTGGAAGAATGCCAATATATTTTCCTCCTTGCCACCATTCTGTGTTTTACATCCCATTTCATCAGACAGAGTAGGAGAGAGGGGAAGTGCTACTCACGTTATTTCTCCCAGGCCAGATGAAATAAACCTGGCAGGAGCAGATGTTAAATTGAAGCCTATGAAAAGTTAACACTATCTTCTGTAATTGAAACCTTAGGGAGGAAGGCTTGAGACAATCGCCCATGGACATAGAATACCAATACACAAGTTTATTCCCAGGGTCATTTCTTGCATCCTCTCATACATGAAAGCAAAGTAACAACTGAGGTGGGCGGGCAGTGATTGGTCCTAAGGAACAGAAGACCTCAAGAGACCTTCCAGCTCTACTTCTGTGGAAACCCACAGCCAGCCTTTCTCAATGGACCTTTTCTAGGCATCCAGGTGAAGTTTTTTCATCATCTTCATGGAATTTCTTGAGTGTGTTCATTTTTTCAGCATTTACCTACATAAGGAAGACTCAGAGCATCCATCCAGACCAAAGCTGGTAAAAATAACAGTAACCTTTCACAGTAACTCTTTTTGTCACTGCTTTAGCACTCGGCCCTTCCACGCTATTATCATTATCAAATCTCTCCTGATGATGTGTATTGGGTTAGTTTTCTTAATCTGTTACTTGGCCCGTAAAGTGCTCATTGTATACCAATCAAGGTTCAGTGTGTTTGTTGTTTGTCTGTTTTATATAAGCACATATATTTCACTTAAGATATTTTGAAGTTAAAAAAAGGTATAAGAATTTGAGGCCATGAACTCAAAGGTTAGAATTATAGCTCCTCTTCTTTCTAGTTGTGGAATTAGGGGCACACCATTTAATTACTTTGTAATCCAGTTTTCATATCTATGAAATGAAAATAATTATCCCATCTACCTCCCAGCTTTATTTTGATGATGAAATGTGTTAATTCATTAAAAGGTACCTAGAACAGTGTCTGGTTCACTGTAAGATTTAGCAATTATTTTGCTTGACTTACCTAATAATATAAGCATAGTATAATAAAGGTCCAGTATTTTAAGTTTCAGGATCCAGTGAATGAGTATTACATTCAGGATCTCTCATCAAGTGCAAAAAGAAGTCTCTAGTTCCTTCGAAATTGTAGGTGACCAAAATAGCAGAAAGAAGTACAGGGCAAACTCCAGGGTCATGTAGGGTTATTCTCTGCATGCCTCATGTCGGTGGCCAATATTTTTTAGTAAGAAGAGTGATGGTGAAAATTCTCCAGAGTGGCAGTCTGCAGGGCTTGTCCTGGGAAAGTGCTCCCCAAATTCCAGGTATGAATGAGAATGAAGTTCAGAAGGTTTGAAAATACAGGTCCATCTCAAGCCCTAAGAGCCAGTGGGAAGTGGAGCTGGATCTACAGTGGGAGGTGCAGAAGGAGAAGACCTTGGCGTGATGATGAACAGAGGAGCGAGAGGAGAGCACAAGGAACGCTTTCTTCATTTGCGGGTTTTGTATTTCTCTCAGGTTTGTTTTGCTCATTTCTAAAATCCTTCAGCTCCCCACCTTCTCTTTATCACATCTTACTGTCAGCAGCTCCGTCTTCTCTGGGCCCTGCGGTTCCTGCACATCCTCATCATTTACTTCCTTGACCTGGATCTTTCAATTTATGGCCTCCAGTTTGGGGTTAAGTCCCTCTGAGTTCTGTGTTCTCATGCTTCATGTTAATAGAAGAAAAAAGATTTCAAAGCAATGTCCTCAAAGGTGTAAATGAATCCCCTCTCTCCTACATATACATATTTTTCCTTTTGGATCATAAATCTAACTAGAATTCACTATGCAAGATCTATTTTTAATGATGGCGCTATTCATTTAGAAGTACAATAAGCATCCTTCAGATTTAAATATCACATTTTGTTCTTTCAGTGTCTTGCAGTCTCCTTCTTTCTCTTTCCCCCTTTTTATTACTTACGTCTGGCCCTGAGGAGAAAGGCTTCACGAATTGGTGAGGCATCGCCAACCAGGCACCAGAGCCTTCAGACAGATGGTGGCCTTTCCCTGGATCCTACAGAGTTCCTCTGCTCCACACACAATTGTGAATCCCTTGACCTCTTAACTCTCCTGCTGCCACCAGCAGGGCACTGGAAGGAATGGAGACACAGCTCATGTCAGGTTTCACCTTGTAGATAAGAGCAGCACTAAAATTTCATCTGTCAATACATATTAAAAGCAGGAAGTGGATACAGATTTTCCAACAGTTAACTTTTTAGCTTACTTCCATTTCTCATCAACCAGTGGAATAGGAGTTTTGGCTTTGGGGGTCAGAATAGACTCACATAACACACAAAAATGTGATAAACCTTTGGGGCAGTAGATACACTAGTTACCATTATTTGATTATTCCACACTGTATGCGTGCATCAAAATATCACATGTACCCCACAAATATGTACAATTATTGTGTCAATTTTTTTTTAAGTTTTTTTGGTGGTGGTGGTTTGAACCCACCACCTCCAGCATATGGGGCCAGTGCCCTACTCCTTTGAGCCACAGGTGCCGCCCTATTGTGTCAATTTAAAAGAGAAAGACTTACATGGTGCTTTCTTTCCCTCTTTTTGTGAAAGAGAGAAAATGCATTTGAGGTAGATGGACTGAGAACATACAACAGCTTCTTTGATCTGTTAACAGAAAGCAGAGAATTCATTGGCCATCTTAGCAGTTTGAATAGCAGGAGAAATTAGTTTTGTAATTCTCACGGAACTCCTGGTTTCTTTGGGGATGACATGTTACTTAGAAAAGGTGATTTTCAGATACCTCAGCACCATGTATATCACATATTTTTAAAGATGGGAGGAACTCAATTAAGGACATCTTTATCCCCCTAGCTCAGAAACATCTATAATCTTAAAACTAGCAATACTTTACTAGTGTAACTGCATTATTTTATAAGTAAATATTTACTCTAAATTTTTAAAAAAATAAATTGGAGAGAGTCTAGGGATGGTGGCTAGCCAAACAAGGATCTTTAAAAATATTCTTTCCAGTTGCTGGGCATTGTGGCAGGCACCTGTAGTCTCAGCTACTTGGGAAGCTGAGGCAAGAACATCACTTGAGCCCAAGAGTTTGAGGTTGCTGTGAGCTATGCTGCCACAGCACTCTACCTAGGACGACAGAGTGAGACTGTCTCAAAAAAGTAAATTAAAATAAAATAAAATAATCTTTCCAGCTTCTTCAGCAAATCCTTCTCAATGATGGCCAACCCATTGCTTTTCTTTTCCCATCAACATGTTTTTAAAGTTACGTCCTGATCTTTTGTATTTTTTTCTACCGCTTGTTGTTTAAAGCCAAGTTCAATCTCATCTACTCAGTCTCCTTCCCCAATCACCTCAACTAGTTCTAATCTCTCTCTTCTAATACTTCCTTAGAGAGCTTCTAGTTCTTAACACTGTTTTGTAGATTAACTTGATGCAAAAATTTGCAAACTTTGAGGTGGTTGCAGAATGCAACTTCCTAGATTCATTGTCCTTATTTATTTATTGAATAAATTCCTTATTCCATAAACCTGGTATGGGACCTAGGCATATGCATCTTAAGAAGCATATTTAATGAATCTAATGTATCTGATATGAATTGGGGGTAGATCATGTTTTGTGAAGCATTAACATAATTTTGTATATATTTGTTAGCTTTATAAGTATGTACTTTTTAGCACACTTGTTCAATTATATGCTATTAAAGGGCAACGATTATACCTGGTAATATTTATTTCATAAAATGTCTTAAATTTAAACAATATCAAAGGCATTAATTTAGGTAGCTTTCCTCAGATACATCAAAATCAATTTTATTATACTAAGTACAGCATCAAGAATATGCTTCAAAAATTATTCAGAAGAAAAAAGAAAATATAACAGCTACGTTTGTTGTTTTTTATAATTGAAAGAGGGAGGACTAAACCAATGGTTATCATTAAATATAGATCCATGTGGGGCAGATACTCGGCTAATATTTTGGTACTCCCTTTTGGGGTATACCAAGGATTCTTTATTTTATAACATCCCTTGTAGTAAAAGTGAGTACTGAGATCTGAAACCTAAAAATTATAAGAATGCCGTTGGCCATCTTGTTGAACGGAAACCAATTTTCCTGGTGAGAAACTTGGTTTCATTTTTTACTTTATGAATGTCGGTGTCGTACTGATTATGTGTCATGGAAAAGCCCCACAACATTTGCTATATCAAAGCTGTAAAAATTATCCAGCTCATATTATACCTCTAAGCACTTCCCCAAAATGTACTAATTTCTTGAAACATAAAAGCAACTTCTCCCCATCTTTAGTTTTTTGTCAAGTGAGAGTACTGGCTTTGTACTTTAATTCTTCCACTCAGAATGAACAGGAGTGAAACCACTTTATTTGCTATCACTGGCAGTGAAGTTGGGTGCCTCGCGGGTGAATTCTCTGTCCTTCGCATCCTGTTTCCACTTGGTACCCATGGTGGTAAGCCATCTCTGTGATGCCCAAGAAGAGAACCCAAATCACAGACAAAGAACCAGAAAATCCTCGGTGTAGATAGAATTTCTGTAGATACTCTGTAAAAATAGCTGTAAACTCTTTTCCAGGAAAGATGGTTCCACAGCCTCCCAGAAGCCAACAAAGCAGCCCCTTATGCCCCTTCCCAGACCCAGACCCTCCCTCCTTAACCTCATCACAACGTGCACAAGACGTGTGGGATGGTGGAAGGTTATAAAAATGGATCATCATCCCCTCTACAAATTAACTGACAACAGGCATTTTACAAATAACATGCCTGCCCTAATCTCTGATGTCCTTGTCTCTAGGTGTTGGCTGCTTTGAATTGATTGTGATTTGAGTTTTATTTCATTTTATTTAAGTGTAACTCTCCTGAGCAGAAGGGGCTCCTCCTTGACACTTCTGGCTGATGGCTACACCTGTCCTGGTTCTTGTCTCTTGCGTGGCTTAGTTCACACACTGTGCTTTAGAAGCATGGGGGTCTATCTTGTGTACTTTGGTTCAGATTGGACCTTGTACGGGCTTCACTGGAGAGTGCCTCATTGTGCTTTTGGTTCCCCCTCTATCTTTGACACTGCATGAGAAAGCTCTAAACCTCCAAGCCACTTCCTAGCAGATTGCCTGAGGCCTTATATTCCTGGTACCATCTGTAGGTTGAAAGTATGATGACAAATGTCTTTGTTTTATATAGAAAGGGTTTTCCCAAATTTGACTCTCTATATAAGTGATCTGTTTCTTTCTTTATTCTCACTCCTTTTTCCTTTCTTCTTTATCCCCCTCTCCCTCTTTTTCTTTCTCTTTTTGTGATATTTGGGACAAATATTATTTGTGACATTTCACTTAAGAAACCAGAGTCATTCTCCTAAGCCTGCAATTTTCCAAATACATTTAATTTCTATTTAGTGTCTTACATGTCCTGTCCCTCTCCCCTACTCCTAAATGTTTAGCATTTATTCTATCCCTAAGAATATCATCTGGAGGTCCTCATTTCTTTCAATGTAAACTACTATTCATTTCCCAAATCCATTGTGGTAAGTCAATACAAGTCAGCCCGTGGTTTCTGCCAATGACTACATTAAAGATGGACTTGGGACCCAAGAGAGCTAACAAGTCCGATGGGGGATTCTGACAAAGCACAATTTTGCAGAATTTTTATTTTCCCACAGCAGCAGTCTACTAAATCCTTTCCATACTGTTAGTCTTCAGAATTTTTATTCGTGAAAAGAAAAATATTCATGTTGGTAGAGTATCTAATTTGCTTAGTTACATAAATGTTGACAATACTTACAGTTCACTTTTAATATTTTATTCATATAGAGTATGTGTTTATAGATATAATCTTTTCCTTCTCAAAAATATTTTTTAAATTGCACTCTCAAAAGTAGAATTACTAGGTCAAAACCGGACAACTTTGATGTCTATTGGTTTTCACAAAGTTTGTACTGATTTCACCTGATATTAGAAGTGAGAAATGTTCAATCTGTCTATACCTTTGAAGGCATTAGGCATTTGTCCTTTTTCCTACCTTGTTTGAATTTGCCTTTTTGGTTCCTGACAAGTTTGAACCTTTTTCCCACATGCATTTATGAATAGTTTTTCTCTTCAGACAGTTTTTCATTTTGGGGGGGTCAGTTATTAATGGGGTCTTATTTTTTTAAATAAATATTTGGGAGTTTTTTCATATAACATTTTTTTCATATACTATGACCCTTGCTGTGTTTGTTGAAGGTACTATTTGCTTTCCCATTTGGACTATCTTATTTTGATGGGAGAAGTTTGTAACTTTAACGTCATCAAATTTGTTTATTCTTCCTTCATAATTTCTTTTACTGTTCTTCAGTGTAGACAGCCCTCTCCCAAATCCCCCAAATCTAGTGCATATTAAATTCCTCATCTGGTTTCCCTAACATTTTATTGTCATATTTAATTATTTTACCCATCTGGAATTCCTTTTGACCAATATTCCAACTTACAGGTCTTGATTTATTTTTCTTTCCAAAGTGCTCACCAGCCATTCAACTGCCATTTACTGAATAATCCTTTGCTTCCCTGCTGCTTTGATAAAATAAATCTCACATATAATAAAATCTGTTTCAGAGGACTCTCTTCTGCTCCATTTAGCTTTGCTTTGTAGTTCTCCAGACACTTTAACGTACATTGTTTCATTTCATCCTTCCTACCCCACACCAATTGCCTTGTTCACCTCCTGCTGCTGCTTCAGCAGTGCAAACATTAAACCATCTGACTGTCCCATTCTTATCTTATGGATGGAAAACAAAACTAGAAAGCCGGAGCTGCTCATTAACTGGCCCTTCCAGCCATTTGGTATAGGGTAGGATGGAAAATTTCAGTGTTCATTTGTCTATGCCCTCGGTGCCCTAGGACATCTCATCCCTGCACTGGGGAAAATGCTGGTTGCCGTTTGTTTTGGCTTCGGGGACATCTGCGAGCCTTCTTTTGGGTTCCCCCAAACTCGAAGCCATTTCATACACACACAGTCACCTTTCGGGATACTCCAGCGCGTCTGTGCCTAAATAGCAGAGGGGAATCAGGCCGTGGGTGCAGAAACAGCCGTCTGTGTCTGCGCTTCGCAGCCTGTGTACATTTGGCACTGACTGAGAACTCTGCTTTCTGTCAGTGCATTTGTGCGGTGACACGTATTCTCCGGTGATTAGATTAACGCTGGCAAAGCCAATATGAAAAACCCACACAGATTACCACTGTCACCCGCAGTAATTACATTTATTCATTTCCATTTAGCCAAGTTTTTACAAGCCGAGCAAGGGGCCAAATAAGCAATAAACACAGAGGCAAGAAATTAAAATGCTGATCTGTTTGCTGTGAAAACAATCAAACTATCATCTTTCTTTAGGCGCCTCATTCATCATCAGAGAGGGCCACACTGGTGAAATGGAGGTTGGGAGCCTAATGTTATTACATGTAAATTCACTAACATGAAATTACTGCCCCTGATGTGATTTTACTAATAAATTAGTTCATTTCTACCTTTTCGCTAGAGACTTTAGGGACCGTGGAGAATTGTACATGTGTCTCCTAATCTTGCCAGCTTTATTTCAGGCTGGCTAGCCGTTAAATTTCTGTTTCTTTTCACTCCCTCCCATCTGATTCTTTAGTTTCCTTGCTATGCCTTATTGGATAAACATGCCATACAATTTGTTGTCTTCACATGTAGTTTGAAAATAAGCAGCTTAAGGACAAATTCTCTTTCGCAGGCAATGAGAACAGCATCGGGAAGCATTAGGAATATAATGGTTCTCGCAGCTAGTTGGCAGCTATTATTAATTCATTGCTGGGTGTGGTGGTTTTTCTCATTTCTGTATAAATTTTCCATTTGAAAACAGAATGGAGCCAAACTTTGCCATGTCAAGTAGCTACTGAAGCAAGGAAATCAATCTGCCAGCAGCTCCCTCCACTGACTGGCTTCTCTGCTGTGTCTTCAGAGTAAGTAGCAGAGAGTGCACAGCGGAAGAGCAGCCGATGGCTCACAGAAGACAGATGCGGGGCCGCAGATTCGCACCCTTCCTGGGACTTGCATAGTGCTTCTCTTGCTTACTGTTAATGGCCCGTGCCTGCACATGACATATTTCTTTTTTTATTTTTTAATATTTTTATCAGCTGTGCTTTTACCCTCAACCTGGCATCACAATCCATTTCTGCAAGGTCACCAGTGGTTTCTATGAACATGACTTCCATGCTACTGATGAAGGAATGGGGATGCTGAAAAGAACAGAACTGAAGACAGAGGAGAGACAAGACTTCGGGGGGAAACTTCTTCCTCTTCTTTCTTCCCCCAAAGGGAGAAGCTGTGAGATGTGGTCCAATTTTTAGCTATTACGGAAATGTAATCTGTGCATAACAGTATGTTCATATGCAAAAAAAGTGATACAAATTTTCTTTGATGTTGTAGTTTAGGGCAAATCAAAGGCCTAGCAATGATAGGCATTATACCTTACACCTACTTCACACATGGCCACTGAGTAAAATGTCCTCATCCCCTCTATATAATTAGTTAAATTGACACATTAAGGAAATAAACCAACATAAACAGGAAATAACTAATTCCTATACTCATTAATTTGAAGTTAACTTTATACCATGCGGAGTTAGAGAATGCTGTATCGAATTTCTTTTTCTTTTCCAGAAAAAAATTAAATGAGAGGAAGTACTCTTTATCTAGAATTATTAGGTATTAGAATATTCTGACAGATGGACTTTTTGTTAATGAAGGAAAATATATGGACTATCAATTTGAAAATAACTCCATTCCTTAAACAATCTATTGTCCAACTGCTATGTACAGAACTTTAAATACTGTATCAAAAGACAAAAATAAGTCCTGCTTTTTGGGGTTTATGATAAATTCAGATTCAGTTTCTATGGTCACCATTGTGGTTCAATCTTATTGTGTAAAATAAAATCTCATAGACACTTGTGCTTTTCTTTTAAAATTCTTACCACGCAGTTTGTTATTATATTTAATTTATTTATTTACTTAGTATCTGTCCTCTCAATTAGACTATATGCTTCAGCAGAGCCGGACTCTTTCAGGTTTTCTCACCATTTTATATTCATTGAGCATTGTGAATAAATGGGTAAAAAATGGAAATGTATTGTACTGTTTCAACAGAGAGAGTACAAAAGTTGCTTTAAATCAGTGCTCTTCCAAGACAAATCATTTAACAAGTATGTCAAGGATTATTCATGGAGCATCTATGATGTCTTAGGTGCTCTGGTGAGTCATCAGGCCACAGCAGTGAGTAAGACAGACAAAAATATGTGCCCTCACAGAGCTCACATTTCAAAGAAAGAGTGAGTAAAATAAGGAGGATGTTTCAAGTTATGGGCAAAAATGTTCGTTAATTGTTTTTTATATATATAAAATCCCCTATGTCAGATGTTGATCTTATTTTGGGGAAACTGAAAATTTGTTCTAATTCTGTTCATTTCAGCTTCCTTAGTGCAGCACTAAATATAGGAAGTCATATGCATACACAGATATTGGCTTTATTTACGATATGGTCACAGTTAACCAAAGACTTTCGCCAGTCCCTCTAGCATGGACCACTTCCCGTCCCATCCTCTGTCTAATCCTGTTTTTCCAGGATTTCCCAGAATGGCTGTGAGAGCCTCTTCCTTTCTCTTCTAGCCAACCCCGTTTGCTTTGGCAGATTTATCATGGCGTGAGATGTGGGTAGCACGGTGCTCTCACAAGGAGTCTCACTGGGGCCCGAGCTGGCTAGGCGAGCGCCCTCACAGTCTGCTGGCGTTCTGCATCCTTCTCTTCTTCTCACCTGAGCTCACACACTCTCTGTCCTCCATTCCTTCCCCTCTCCAAGCTCACTCACCAGTCAAGGTCTTTGTCCATCACCATCTCTACAAAGGCGTCTCTGACTGGACCACCAAATAACCCCCCATTGCTGGAGGCTTACCACTTGTCTGACAAACAATCACACTCTACTTGGGACAATCCCACATTATCATTTATATCATTAACTCAAAACATTTTTTTCTTACCTTCTTGCATATTGTGTTTGATCTCTCCAATCAGAATATGATATCCCCAGGGAAAATACGTGCGTGTTATCTGCAGTAACTGCTGTAGTCTTGCACGTGTGATGAGCACCCAGTAAACTTTCATTAAATCAATAAAAACATGCAGGAATGAAGTCCTGAGGCTTGGGTCCTCCTGTGGAAGATTTCCAGAGGAAACCACTGATTGAGTTGCCATTATTCTATCTATATCCAGGAAGCGGCACCTGTGGCTCAGTGAGTAGGGTGTCGGCCCCATATACCCAGTGGTATTTGAACACAGCCCTGGCCAAACTGCAACAACAACAACAAAAAGTAAATAAATAAAAGTCTTAAAAAAAATAACATTCTATCTATATCTAGAATCTCCCAGGCATGATTTATCTTTTCTCTTCTGTTTCACAATCAAAAACGAAAGGAGGAATCATATTTGCTAAGTTTTCTCAGATAGAGGGACTGAATGAACGGACACGGAAACAATCACCTGCATTATAAGCCCCCTGGAAACAATTGAAATTTTTTAGACAAAAAACTTATTAAAAAATTTCAGTTGTTTCCAGGGGGCTTAAAATGCAGATGATTGTTTCCGTGTCCATTCATTCAGTCCCTCTATCTGAAAAAACTTAGAAGTTTTTTGTCTAGGCTCAGTGCCTGTGGCTCAAGTGGCTAAGGTGCCAGCCACATACACCCAAGATGGCGGGTTTGAATCCAGCCCGGGCCACCAAACAACGACAGCTGCAACCAAAAAAAAAATAGCCGGGCGTTGTGGTGGGCACCTGTGGTCCCAGCTTCTTAGGAGGCCGAGGCAGAAGACTTGCTTGACCCTAGGAGTTGGAGGTTGCTGTGAGCTGAGATGCCACAGCACTCTACCCAGGGGGACAGCTTGAGGCTCCTGTCTCAAAAAAAAAAAAGATTTTGTCTAAATTTTTTCTAATTATTAAATATTAATATACCAAAACTATTGATATAAAGGACTAACATTACTTTAGAAATATTATCTTTTTATGGTGATAAAATATATATAAGATAAAATGTACCATCTGAACCATTTTTAGGTGTATGGTTCAGTGGCATTAAGTACATCCATATTGTTGTATAACCATCATCACTGTCCATCTCCACAACCTTTTCATCATCCCAAGCTGAACCTCTATACCCAGTAAAAAATATCTCTCTATACCCTTCAGAAAGCACTAGTCTTAATTATTCAATACTGATCACATTTTTGATGAGGGCTTATTTTTACTGAGGTCTAAATCAAGAACGGGGTAGTAAAGATTAACTGTGATTTAGTTGAAAACCGGATACTTCTTCGTAAAGGAAGGACTGTATGCTGAAAAAGAAGAGTGATTCTTGTAGATTTAGAAATAACTGACTCAGGAAAAGTAGACGCTGTTTCCTACAGTTCACAATGCTTCCTCGATCTGCTTCCATCAGTTCTAAGAGGAATTTAAATAGTAGATTTTAGCAGCTGCAGAAAACCGCCACATCCAGGTTTATAGATTCTAGGAAGTAAAGACTACACAGTATAGACCCTCAACTTTGGTGTATTTGGGGGTGGCATGTTTTGGTTTTCTTCAATAAGTTCAGATTAAAGACATGAGAAAATGGAGGTCTCTGTGCACGTTTGTGCTTCTGTGGTGGTTCTCAGATTCCCTCTGTTATCAAAGAACGTAGCTTAATTCCTCCATCCTTCTGAACTGTCCTTTAAGTAAGAGTTACTTCATTCCCACAATTTTCCTTCTGATCCATGGTTTTCTTGGTTAATCATGGATATCATTAAATGGATTTAGAAACCCCCCAAATGGATACTAAGCAAAGGTACGATTTAGTGTTGGTTTAATAATATAGTATTATCTTGCTCAACAACTGTAATTTCCATGTTCTTATTGATTGTAATTTATAACGTCATTAGCTTTCTAAACTGCCATTAACTAATGATGGACTCTGTGGGCTTAACAGTTCTTTGAAATCAGTTACTGACAAGTTGGCCCCAGAAGCATTTATCAAAGGGATAATGGATCCCTATTGGAGTGACAATAAATTAGGTTATGCTCTTATCGAATTAAACAATGGATGAAGGAAAATTAGCTATCAATAAACATCTATAAACCCTTCCCGATGATTCCCAGTCAATTATATCAATTAGAGATCAAACAGCGAACCCCTGCAGTACGTTAAATAGGACTAACCAGAGCCCAAAGAGGCCAAATTGTGTTACAAAATGCAACACCAGGGGCAGCTGCAAAAGAGGTAATCATTGTCACCATTGACAAAAGGGCTGCTTTATTAGAACACGGGGTATTGCCCGGAGGCTTGCTGCTGGCTAAAGGACAAAAACTCCCTAATAAAGGCAGAGAGGGAGGAGAGACAGGGGAGGGAAAGAGCAGGAGAGAGGAAAGGGAGAGTCCTGTGAGGTGTAGCTCACAGCAGGATAAAAAAGGAAACTGAGGAATTATTGTATATGTGCAGAAGTTTCCTTTCCTAGTATAATAAAATTGCAATTCTTGCCTTATAAGGATGCTTTGACTTTTGTGGGGCTAATATCATCTTTAGGAAGTCTTAGTTATATATACATATATGTGTGTGAATATATAAATACACATAATACAGATAGATCTACATAGGTAGGTTGATAGGTATCTATGCTCTATTCCATTGCATGGGAAAAATGTTTTGGTGAGTTTGTGCTGATTTTCATCAAGTTTTTCTTCATTAAAAAAATGGAAGATTAAGATAAATAGATCAAAACATGCTTTGACTTGAGATCATTGATGATATTTAAGAAATTCTGAAAAACATGGCTGGTTTTCTTAATTGTCGTACTTTAATTTCCATATACTTTGGACACAGGAGACTTGATAAAACACCTGTTGTTTAGATTACACAAAATGCCTGAATTTAACATAGGAGTGGGAGGAAATCACAAAGATAAAATAGCGCGTTGTTCTCTGAGGCTGGGAATCCCAAGCTTTCCTGACATACGTGCCTTCTGGGACTTGCTGACATGTTTTATAAGGGATGTGTATCTTTTTGCTCTGTGCCTTTGAATTTTCTGGACATTTATCATGTGTTTCAGACAGATTCCACTTTATCGTGCTCTCTGAGAAATTGCTCCCCGAGAGTGGCTGCTGATTCTTTGTCTCTGCACATTTTTCACTCTTCTAGGAACTGAACTGGGTACCATCCATGTACCTTAACTTACCTGTTCCCATTTATGATCCTTAGAAGGGTGTGTTGTGATTGGCATCCGATCCACAGAAACTATTAGACCACTGAGAGGGAAGGGGAAGGGCCAGGAAGACAGCACATCACAAGCAGGCAATGCCCCTGGGGCGGACAGAACGGAGCTGAAAGTACCTTCCTGCCACTTCCCAGAGTCACTTCCAGTTGCTTCACTCAACTTCTCTGCCTCCTCATCACTCAAATGGAGACCACAAATCCCGTCTGTCAAAGCTGTCCTGGGGGTGGGAGGTGATGGCTGCGACCTGCCTGCCATTAGCACCGGCCACATTGGTTCCCTTAACACTCAGCTTTCATTCCCCTCATCTGCGAAGTGGACAGATGATCCCTGCTTTCTCGCAGGGCGTTTGTGAGGTGCTAAAGTCATAATTAATTTGAAAAAATATTGTGCCTACTGTAAAGCACTACACAATGCTTCACTGCTGTAAAATCATAGTGACCACTATTGCTCTCTTCTTTTGCTCCAGCGAGGAGCATGTTGATTCTCATGTGTTGATTTTTAGAAACAAACCATTTTACAGGTGACAGAATTCACCACTCTCCTCTACGATTCCCTGCTGGGCACCGCCCCTTAGTCACTTACACCACTGTTTATTCCCACGCTGTCAATGTCTTGCTGGTAATCATACATGCTCCTACCTTGACTTCAGGGGGAGCTCTGAGGCATTTGGGGGTGCGTCTATCCTCATGAATGTAGGGCTTCTAATTAATTCATAAGTCTGAATGCTCTATTAATGTCTACTTTGAAATACCCCAGTACTGACACGGAAGAGACCTTGAATTTCTCCAGCAATCACGAGTTCCAATCTTCTTTTCAACACTATAATTTGGGGATATGAGAATCTCAGAATTGCTGCAAAGCATCAGGAAAACATCTTATCCAGACAGGAGCCCGGAAAATTGTTCCTGAGAGGACACAGGGGAGGGTTGCTTAGACAGTCTTTCTTTAACATAGGAAGGTACCTAAGTGGGTCACTTCTACCAGTAGAAGGCCAAATATCTTATTTGTTTGCTATTTTTGGAAAGACAAAATTCAGAGAAAATGCCCTTGGCTGCAGAAAGTGGAGTTACAAAGGTAGGCAAATACCCATGATTCAGATTCTCCAAAACAAAGTGAGCCTGATTTAATGTCGATAGCTCAGGACAATGTGGGCTTATTTTGAAATAACTGGAAAGATGACTCAATATGTAATTGCCCTTTGTAGTGGGAAGGGAGCTTAAGGGCCTGGGTTTGTAGTGGGATTAATAAATCAGGAAACTTAAATCCCAAAGTTGGTGTTGCAAGAGAGGACTTGGAAAATGCTCAGGGGCTACAGCCTTTTTGGGGGGAAAAAAATAGTGGTTGGGAAGGAGAGTTAGATCCCCGAGCCTCAGTTTCCCCACCTGCAAAAAGCAGATAACATTTTATTTATAGGATTGTTGTAATAATTGAGATAGCACATAGTGCCAGGAATCCAAAATATATGTATAGATGTATCGGGATTATTTCTGGTTCCATAATTGTAGCAGGTTTTTGTTGTTATTTTTAAGGAGTTACCCTTAATCAAGCTTCTAGTGTGTGTTAAAAACTTTACTTACATATTTGTCTTTTGTAAACTCTCTGAGCCTTTGTTTCCTCATCTATAAAATGGGTCTACTAGAAAGTGGTTTAGGTTTAACTTAGCAAAGATGATGTACAGTGTGTAAACAGTAGACCTAAGATTTAAAACCTTGCTGGTCTGACCAAGATCCCTGCTCTTTCCACTGCTCTGGCTGTCTTCCAGCAAAGTTTATTATAAATCATATTTTTTTAGTCTATTCATTTTTCCTCTTATGTAGTCATTGTGTTTACAAAAATGTGGAGCAATCCTTAAAGGTACTTTATAGATCTTAACTCAAATGAAATGTCAAGTGTGCTTAAGAAAAATGGAAGAGGGACTCTTTGTCCTTTGTGTGTTTTAAAAATGGAGAACCACACGTCCCTGCAAATAACCACGTTGCTGTTTCCCAACCTTTATTCTAAAGGTCTTTTGCAGTTATGGATGGTATAGCACAAGTTCTTACTGCTCCTAAGCACCAACTGTATACACGTAATCTCATTATTGGGGGAAATAAATTGTGAAAAGATATAGCTCTCCCCTGATAAAGTAGGTAGTTTAATCGTCATAGGAGTAGCTTCAGATCTAACAGTTCTGCAATGGGAATGTCGTAATGTGGCAATATATCCATGTCTCCACATGGAAGGTAGGAGTAGGTGTACTAGAACATACATGCATGGCTTGCCACCTGTAGCACAGTGGTTCCAGCGTCAGCCACGTGCACCAAGGCTGGTAGGTTCGAATCCAGCCAGGGCAGCTAAACAACAAAGACAACTTCAACAACAAAATAGCCAGACGTTGAGGCAGGTGCCTATAGTCTTAGCTACTTGGGAGGCTAAGGCAAGAGAATCGCTTAAGCCTGAGAGTTTGAGGTTTCTGTGAGCTGTAACACCACAACACCCTACCCAGGGTGACAAAGGGAGACTCTGTCTCAAAAAAAAAAGTAAGAATACATATGCATATTAATCCCAAATATGTATAGATTTATTGGGATTATTTCTATATTTCTATATAGATAGCAATATATATATATACATATATATATATACATATATATATATATATATATATATATATATATTTTTTTTTTTTGGCCCAGAAGGTGTCAAAATGGAAAGGGCAGATGCATTTAGGCAGGGGAGGAGGTAAAAACTATAGACAAATTTCTGATTTTGAGAAGCAAGTGGGAAAGAATGAAGAAACTTTGAACACAGGTAGAAAATTTAAAGCCTATTGTCAATATTGATAGGGTTATAGGATAGTAATAACATTGAACTGGGGTTAGAGAAAAGAATAATAAAACATATTCAGTGCTTCAGAGATGCTTACAGGCAGCTAAGTTACAACTGACTGAGTCCATTTGCCAATGATGCTTTTTTTTTAATTTATTTTTTTTGTTTTTGGTAATAGCTGCTTTAATGCTCTCTATCTCGTTCATGCAAGGGACCATGTGTAGACATCTATTGACAATATTTCAGCATACTTTCTTAAATCACATTATTTTATCATTCTAATAAAGACAGAAAAATGAAGGAAAGAATTTAATGAATTCATATTAAGCCTCAAGTCTAGTATCCTTCATGGCTTAAGTCCAGTCTAGTATTTGCAAAGAGGCCTTCACATGTGAAACCCTGCCTGATGCATGTATAATCTTATAGAGTGGCCTTTAAAATACAAAAAAGAAAAAATAAAGTAGTCTACACAAATGCCTCTGAAAGCACAAATATATATTTAAAACATTCAGAGTTCCACAGCACAAAATACAAAAAGCAATAGGCAAAATGATATACACCAAAATGCAGATTTTAATTCAATGTGATATCTAAAACTAGCGAGTTAAATTAGCTACAGTAGTAAGGTTTATAAATTAGCTTTACTGAAGCTACACAAGATTTCTGAAAGAAACATTAGCAGCTGAACATGCATTTATCACTCTGAAATAGACTTACTCTGCCACATTGCTTTTGAAATCATCTGAAGGGTCTTGAATGAACTTGTGGCAATTTCATTAAAAGCTGGATGGCATAATTTGGTCTGTGATTCCGATTTATTCAACCGGTCACTTTAGAGAAAGTTAATTCCTGTCTGTGCTTAAACTCACCACCCACTGCTCCAACATTAATGTATCAGGTCTCTATGAACAATTTCTGCCTTTGATCCTCTGGACTTTTTCCAAGATTCATTCAACACATATTTAGTGAACACCTAGTAAGTACCAGATACTATTCTAGGTCTTCAGGATACGGCAGTGAACAAAGCAACAACTCTTGACCTTATTTGCTTTTATTCTACTTGGGGGATACCAATGGCAAGATAAAGAAGTAAAATATAAATACTATCAGGTTTATAAGACTGGCAAGGAGAAAAATAAAGCAGAGCTGAGAGGTAGGCAACATGCAGCTGGGTCTCTCCACGCTGGGTCTCTTTGCCTGCGAAACCACCAAATTGCAGTTGAAGCCAAACAACAAATGGTCCGTCTACAGCTCCATTCAGATTGCACTAAATTTAAAGGTTTTACTGAAATGAACTTTTATGAAAGAAAACAGAACCTAAAATGACCTTCTAAGGCTGAAAGTCCTAAGAATAAAAATCTTTTTGCAAATCCTTTGATTTTTCAGAACTCACCCATTCTTTGCTCTCACCGTCTCCTATGCAAATGGAGCCACGGCCCAAGTGCACGCCAAGGTTTTAACTCTCCAGCCTGCCCTTCACCTAGAAGGCACATAACCATCAAAAAAAAGAGAGGGAAAATCATATTCATTAATATTCACCTCACGTAAATTTTGCCATCTTAGGCAAATGACTGCGTATCTGTTTGCAGGAAAAGAGAGTTCACAACACAGAAAACTTGAAGGTAAATTCTTCTTTTAAGTGGTGGAACATATAAATTGCAATACCCACAAACCCAACCAGGTACCGAAATGAAAAGAAACTTCGCACTATATGCACTGACATGTGTTCCTTGGCTCTTCCCACTACTTGATTGAATGAAGCAACCTCCAATTTCTGAAGGAAGTCATTTTCAAAATTTCTTTTTTATACCATGATTTGAAACTCTAAAACTCTTTCCCTGAGAAACGAGATTCTATATGACATTGGGCCTCCTTGGTGAGCTCCTGAAGGCTCCTCCAGCCAGAGTGGAGTTGAATTCTAGCAAAGATGTGATATCTGGGTGCAGCAGATGGAGCCAGAGTCAGGAGTAGGGGGGAAAGGAGGAGAAGGAAACGGAAGAAGGGAAGGAATTTCTTCTTTCCTTCAGAGTCAACTGGGGCAGACTGTAACGTTATGAAATTGAAAGTTCCATCTGGTCCCTTCCCTACCTCTTCCTGTGGCTGTCTCGTTCTATCTCTGTTATCTTCCCAAGTCTCCAGTGGTCTTGAGCTCAGTATCTATGACACGGGGGCCTGGTTCACCCCAAAGAGATGAGTAATTGGAAGTGATTCACCTCACCTACCCCAGACAAAATCTCCTCTGTCTCCAGAACATCTGGTCTAGGCTACCATGTGGGAGAAAACTGATCAAAGTCTTTCATTCTGATGAATGAATGACTGAAAGGACGACGCACACGAACTATAAAAAGGAATCCATTTTGCGCAAATAAATCTCCTCGGGTAGACGTTCTGTGGGGATGGCTGACCATGTGAAGTGAAACAGATAGACAAGAGCAACCTTGGCGGAGAGCTGAGAAGGGATCTGGCTAGAAGTGTGCCCCGGAGTCAGCTCTGCTAATTGGCCCTACTTTTCTCAGCTTTCTCTCATTTTAAGCATGGGTCCCAGGTTTCATTTTCAACACAGGTGCAATGGAGGTTGGTGGTGACAGAGTTTATAGAGACAGACTTGGGTTTACATGGGGCTCGAAAAGTGGGGAAAGGGTAAGAGTGGACAGGAAGGTGGGGACAAGGTTGTAATTTCCATTTTGGTGTCAAGCCCAGAAGATAGATAAGCCACCTCCCAATCTTATACTCCCTGATTCTTGCAAGACTCTTGTTACATTTTTCAAACTCAAAGAGTAGGAAAGTTTTGAACACAATAAGTTGTTTTAAAGGCAACTTATTGTTATCCTCATAAAAACACAGCATTACAATAACTTATAAGGAAGAATAGTCTTTTATCATGCCTCGGTGTCTGCAAGCTAGTGATTTTATGACACTTTTCTTTTTAAGCAGAATATTACCTTTCAGTTTAGAAATAAATAGAAAGCCCCAGAAGTTTTAGCTCCATGAAAATAAATAAGAACCGTGCCTAAAATAGGAACCTAGAATAGTTACTGCTCAAGAGAAAAAAAGTATCTGAGTCACTATCATAAAACACGACTAGAAGAAATTCCAAAAGACAGTCAATTTATATAGCTACACTAAGTGGCATAGCTGGAATTCCACAGCCTCGAGTATATCTTTGCATAGACCCCAGGCTGTAGTTCCTCCTCCCCGCCTTTTCGGGGCATCCTCCCCTGCCATAAACACCCCAAATGCCTCCATCATAAATCTAAGAGCTGTCTTCTGGTCTGTCACAGGCTCTTAGACGACTGAGAATGTCCAGGCTTCACAAATGCCAAGGGAGAGAGCACCGGGAAGGGAATGGCAAAAGAAGACTTGGGCATTTTATTGATAACTCTCTCCCTCCAATTTCCTATGTGCCTTTGCAGAAGTTGCTAACAACCAAATTAGTTAATGCTCAGGCCCTCAGAACTTGGGAAAGTAATCATTCCTTCCTAAAGAGCGCAGTAGGGGTAATTTTTACTTTTATTTGTTTTCTTTTACATTCATTGTTATCTCCTTTTTTTTCCTCCCTTAATTCATGCTCCTATGGTTTTCCCCTCTGTGCCTCAGCTATATATTGCTTTGAAAAATCAATAAATCCTTTGCACATAATAATGCTTACCTACTCTACCTCACAGGGGTGCTGTGATGCGTAATTAATTAATGTGTGTAAAGAGCTGAGGCATCAGCCGATGCCAGGCGCCCTGTAAATGGGAAGAATCATTATTAATAAGTGTTATTACCCAAATGCCTCTAGATGTCAGCAAAACATCTTTTTAAAATATAATTGGGCAGCCCATTTTCAAAAGCTCCGTTCATTCTTTCTCCCACGTAGGCCAGACATGGGGAGCATGGCATCAGTGACAATGCCGGGGGGACCTTTTCTTTTGGCTCAGGGAGGCCCTTTGAATCTGAGAGTATGAACTTTGAATAGATGTAAGCATCAGTGAAAGCAGCACTTGGATGCCTGGAGGTCTGAATGGGTGGCAGGCTGAGTCATTTTCTGGACAATCTATATGAAAGATCAGTCTTTTCTCCAAAAACGGCATTTCATTTCCTCATCTCTGAAGCAGTGTTGGAAGTGAATGGATGGGTGAGAATATTTGTACGTATATATACACCTGTGTGTACATATCTTTCAAATACATATTTAAATGTATGCATATTTTGTTTCTCCCTGTTTGAATATATGTAGGAAGAGTTCACAACAGAAATAGGTGTGAGCACTTCTAAATCTGCTGAATCCAGTGATGGCTGCTGTCCTGTCACTTCCCTGACAGCAACGTGAAAATGAGAATGGTGGCGGTTTTCCACAAAGCACAGGTGATGACATCCTAGCCTGACTTCCGGCAAAGATGACATAGTAACCTAGATGATCAGTCGCTGATGCTTATCTCGGTAGCCAGCTCTTCTCCTCTCCGCTTTCCTCTTGTACATAATTTGGCTCACAGAGATAAAAGTGTGAGATGTGGATCCAGGCAAAGGGAACCACAGCCAGGGAAACATGGTGGGAGGCTTCTCAGGCGCATGAGTGACAGGTGGTGGTCAAGCAGGCGGGAGGAGAACTCAGCTGGGAAAGAGTCTTTCATTCAGTTTATTTGAACTCAGTTCAGCACACCTTGAGTTTGTGGTTGCATGCTAGTTAAGATGATTTAGCTTACTAAATACTTCTCAGGGAGGTAAAAGTTGTATTTCAAAAGTTCTCATGATGAAAAAAAAATAGTTTCTATGTGTTATATGGAGTCAAGTATAGTAAGTTGCAAATTATTATTGTATTACCAAATATCACATAGACTTTCTCAAATAAACTGCAAAAAGAGGTTGAATTGTTTATTCTGTTGTCTTAGTTGATTGGGGGTGTCCGTCAAAGAGCCCTATTTTCCAGGGCAGAGCAGACACCAGCCTGTGGCCATGCTGTGCACCCAGTGGGATATGCACGTCCTGCCCAAGAACAGAACAGCCTTGATGACTCTGGGATAGCTCCCTCCAGGCCAGACCTTGAGGTTCCAGACCATAGGGAAGTGATGACCTTCGAGCCGGCCTTGGCCTGGACAATGAAGGTCATCTGCTTTCCTTGCTTGTGCCTCAGTCTTGTGGCTGACAAATCCGAGCCCCTCCCCCCTCCAGGGGGGTTACAGAAAGAGAGGGAAGACAGCAAGAGAGAGAGGACATGCAAACATTGTTTAACAAGCATTTTCTTTAGTAAATTCAAAATCACATTTAGATCATCGAATTATGTAGAACATTGGTGTTATTTTGCAGTAACAAACATTAAATTCCTCAGGAGCACTTCAGAAAGATTCAGATGTGGGAATTTCCTCCCGCTGTGGGGTTGGTGAGAAAGGTTTAAATGCACAGCTGCCGTCACCCCCCCTTTTCTACTTAGCCTCCCAGCCTGTCTGCTCCTCCACTGTGGAGCTATTCCTCCTGACCTGTCTCCTTACCTTTGCAGGAGATTAAGCCAATCTCTCAGTTTCCCAATTCCCCTCACGGGACTGTCATAAGACTTAATTAAATAATGTTCATAAAGCATTCTGCTGTTCAGGTGTCCCTGGATAAAATGCAGAGCACAATAATATTGTGATTATTATTAATTAGGATGATCTTGTCTGAGGCCAGGGATGTTTCCTGTCAGCTTTGGAGAGTTCTATTCTGACCTTTAGCTCTGCAGAAAGGATTTGCAATTGAAATAGCTGAACTGTAATCCTTGATCTTGGAGACATCTTGAGAAAGCAAGAGAGATGCCAGAAGAACTTAAGATCTGGAGTTTCTAAGCTGATTATTAAGGGGAATAAAGGAAGATTTTGTAAACAACTCACCAAGGCTCTTAATTCTAGTACCTCTCTTCCTAAACTAATCTTATTTTTTTTTTGAAAGGTCTGGCTTCATAAGCCTTGGAGAATGTAATAGTAACCCTTATGAGTCAACATGGGGGTCAAACAAAACAAGCAATTTCTTTCAGCTCCAGTTTTTACTTTCATAGGATCCTTAGACCAATAAATAGGAAAATAGAATTGACATGGAAGTGAGACTTCAGGAAAACATTTTAAAAAGGGTCTCATGAACCCCTGATTATATGTGAGTCAATATGGCAGGGATCTACCCTAGACTCTGCTTTGTACAGAGTTTTTATTTTATGACTTAAATGTCTTTTCAAGTGGAATGAAAGTGAATATTAAATATCGTTAACATGTTGTTAGGGCTTGATGGACTAAATCTTAGAAGATGAAATTCTTCTACCAACTACAGGGACAGTTACGAAGTTTACAGAACAAGCTGCAGAAGTCTAGGCAGGGAGAGCCGTGGTGAGGCACGGGCCGTGTGAGTTTTGGCACTCGGTGAGCTTGGCAATGTGCTGTAGCAACTGAGAAAGCTAGACACGATTCAGATTTCATCAGCCAGTTATGTTGTTTTGTCTTAAGCAGAATAGAAAGGGGATGTCAACAAGTTGGGACGTGGAATACATGGGATTTCAGGGTGGAGTCTGTGCTTTATTCATCTGGGTGTCACCACCTGATACAGTGTAGGGACCCAATAAATATTTGTTGAATGAATAAACTGAGAATTTGGAAACATGCCCTAGAAAGCAGGATTGAAGAAAGTTTTGATGTTTAATTTGGAAAACAGAAGACTTAGAAAAATATGATCACTATCTCTGAGTATTTGAAGGAGGATTGCCATGTGACAGAGGTGGGTCCTAATGGCACAAGGGATTGTGTGGGGACTAACATATTAAGGGCTGCCCAGTTTCACAATGCTGGCGACAACATTCACCTGGGGAATGGTGTGGGGACACTGGGAATATGCAGGGTACGCCCTGCATAGCTCTACAGAGCAGCTCTGGGAGTGGATAAGCTAGAAAGAAATTAAGACTTTTTCTTTTTTTTTTTTTGAGACAGAGCCTCAAGCTGTCCCCCTGGGTAGAGTGCCGTGGCATTACAGCTCACAGCAACCTCCAACTCCTGGGCTCAAGCGAGTCTCTTGCCTCCACCTCCCAAGTAGCTGGGACCACA